>JARHVA010000071.1:7857500-8125000 GCA_037957365.1 Torreya grandis | reverse complement strand
AGAATATATAAATGACAATGCACAAGGATGAAAATCATATCTATAATGGTCCAATTAAATACTAAACTCAGATACAACATATACTAAATTTATTAAACTAAGATAGGATATAAATAATAAGCACAACTATGCTAAATATGGAAATGACAAAGAAATAATGTACTTATCTAATTTTAATGTTAATATAGTTCTAGATCTAGAACAAGTATTAAGCAGACTAGAAGATGATTATAGAGTAGTCTATAAATTATATATTCAGTGCTTCTAGATCCATGAACACTAGCATCAACCTTAGATGTTAGCATCAATGTTACTATCTAAACTAGATATAGGTGTCTTGTATGAAATACTTGCTATAAAATGATTTGACCACCTAGATGCTTTTGGATTTGTATTTGCCTTCGCTCTGGTGTATTTAGATCTAGGTTATGGATTGTCACCTTAGGTAAAATGGGTTAGTAGACTCATGGTGTCAAGTTACCCCAAATACCACACTATCAATGAGCACTACCTACATAACCAATGCTCTGAAGAGGGTCTCATACTTATGTATTTCTCCCTACATGTTGGCTTGTGTGTGAAACATGCAATATGTGGAAAGCAAGTACAAGAATGACCTAGATTATAACTTGGCAATTATAGCTCTTAGGTTACTTATTTAGTATGTCAAACCTAAAAATGTGATGTCCCTATGACTGATATGGAAATAAGATAAAATAGGGAAGTTTTTCTCAATTTAATGCTTGATAGAATGTTTTTAATAAGTTGCATTCATCTATTTAGGTCTTTTCTAGGTGAGGAATGAATGAGGATTGATCTTGTATTTATATCGATCCCTTTTGAGAAATAACTCACATTAAAGCACTTAGATTGACCATTAGGATATGTTTCATTTACAAATTAGATAAATTTATTCGCATTGGACACATGTGTCAGATTAGGACACTAGTGTCAACATAGGGGTCTAGGACTGACACTTGTGTCTTGGTAGTTATAAAATAGGTGTAGGATCATAACTCATAGGGGCATAATATAAGCATGTTTTAATCATTTTGGGCAACATATAAGGTTTGGGTCATCAACATAAGACTAGTCAGACCAAGAGATAGGCCAAGGGGTGCAAGATAGAATAGATGTGAGACTTCCAAAAGTGAGAAAGGTTCATAACTAAGAGGAATAACCAAGCTCTAAGTTTTCCAACTATATAAGACTGAGGTGCTATATAATTCACAAATTTCATCTACAAATAGAGAAAAGGATGGACAAAGATAAAAATTTAGAAAGGGACGAGGATTTGGATGGCCAATATGGCTTGAATGTAATGGATGAGAATGAGGTATTTAGAAGGAAATGGGGTTTCCCCTAAGTGTTGTAGTACTTGAAGATAACAAATTATTTATACATGAAACTAGAAACCTAGTTTTCCTCATGGTACTACCCAAGGCATCATAAGCATGATTTTAACCATAGGGGGAAGTATTTATCGTTTTATTTTTTTATTTTTTTATTTTTTTGGCATTTTAACTCAATGGAGGATTACTAGATGCATAATGCTAATCTATTTTGGTTTCTAACCCATACATATTCTAGAGAGATTATCTGTCAAGATCTTATTGTTAATATGGATTACACTTATGTCATTATGATATTCCTTGGTTATTGATTATGCTTCCCTTGAAACTCCAAATAAGGTGTCTTTATAGCCTTTATGAAAGAGAGTGTTTCCCAAAAAGGTAAAGAAATAAGCATTGGATGAAGGATCTAATTTTATTATGGGATATAGGATTTGGATGAAGGATGTGATCATAAATGGATGTATAATTATTGGGGGACCAAGGGAAATTAGGATTAACAGTCACACAAATTATTTTTTATTCTAGATGTTCTAATTGTGACATGATTTTGGATGTTGGGGGTCAAAGACCTTTAAAAAATTTCTAAGGAGGACCATGATATTTTTCTTCTCCTTAGGCCAAAGAGTTGTTGTGATCTTAATGATTTTTTGATTATAATTTTTTTGATATTTACTTTAATGATGTCTTCATCAAGTAATACATAACTAATTTGTTCGTTTATTAGTGTCTCTAAGAGGTTTTCATCAGCATAGTCTTCTTGATTAAGTTGATTTTAATTTTGATTTTCCAATAGCACCTCAAAGAGATTTTCACTAAGAGACTGTAATTTTTAATTTTCATTTCCCCTTAGTGCCTCAAACAAGGTTTCACTAAAGAAAGTTTCTTTTAGATTTCTAGGATTTTATCAGAGTTGTTGCCAGAATTCAAATAATGCGAATGCAATGGAAATGTGATCACACGAGATGAAGCAAGTGCACACCACATAGATGCTAAAGCAATTTGAAATTATACAAGAAGATAAATTACACAAGACAAAATAGGAAAAAACTCAATATCTGATTAACATGAGATGGCCAAAGTGAAGAATACATATAGGAGAGCACGTAACTCCTCCACAAAAGGTGGTCAAGGCACCCCAAGAATAGACTGTAATTCCTCCATAAAAGGTGGTAATAAAGTGATAAGAATAGAGAATTAACTCCCATAAAGGAGTTACTTATGACACCTATGACACATCTATGACACACATCTCCACATAAGCTAGCCTATCCCACTAATGTAGGAAAACTCCAAGTGTGCACAAATATGATTTCCCTAATTAAATAATAGAGAAAAATAAAAACCTACACTAATACCCCCATAAGCGCAGCTTAGGTGGGTAGTGTGGAAATATGAAATGGGTCCCAGCAAATAGGCCTGATGAGGTACCCATGTACAAATGCAATCTCCCATAAGATAGAGAAAAGGAGAAAACCCGTAGGAAAAAAACTCCCCCCCAAAAAGAGAGACATAAAAGAAAGGAAGAGGCTAGAAGGCCCCCCTGAAGATGATGCTACTATAGATGTAGACCGCACCCTAAGAAGAGCTTGTAGATGAATGAACTTGCTCTCGATGAAAGGTTTGGTGAAGATGTCTAGAACCTGCTCTGAAGACTGGCAAAATATCAATTCAATGACCTGACTATGAATAAGCTCTCGAATGAAATGCATGTGAATCTCTATGTGCTTGGTCTGCTAGTGTTGAACCAAATTCCTACAAATCTAAATGGTACTCTGGTTATCATAATAAATGATGGTGGGTTGCTTGATAGGAATGCCAAACTCAGAAAGAATCCATTGAAGCCAAATAGCCTTAGTAGCTGCATTAACAGCTCCCCTATACTCTACCTCTATGGATGATATAGCAATAGCATTCTGCTTCTTGCTAGACCAACTAATAGGACTAAAACCTAGAGAGAAACTGTAACCAGAAGTACACTTGCGAGTCTATGAATCATCAGCCCAGTCTGAATCTATATATCCAACCAAGTCAACCTCTATGCCAAATATATAATGAATCTCGTATCTCTGTGAACCTTGTATGTAATGAAAGATCCTCTTAGCTACTTTCCAATGCAACTCATGAGGTTCCTACATGAATCTGGAGACAAGTCCCACTATATATGATATGTCGGGCCTGGTGTGAGTCAAGTAGATGAGACTACCAACAATTTATCGATACCAACTGGCATCAACCAATGGTGAATAATAGTCAGCCTCAAGCTTGACTCCTAATAGAAAGGGAGTCAGAGATGGCTTGCAATCAGCCATGTGAAACTGAGCCAATAAGTCAAGAGCATACTTAGGTTGTGCAAGAGAAATCCCTAAATTTGATTATGAGATCTTGATGCCAAGGAAGTAGTGTAACAAACCCAAGTATGTCATGTCAAATCTATCCTGGAGAGATGCCTTCACCACTACAATAGCCGATGAAGAACTCTCGGTGATCAAAAGGTCATCAATAGATAAAACCAAAATTAGGAGCGAATCATCCTGTCGCAAGAAGTAGACATTGGGATAAGAATGGCACCTAGTGAAACCTATTGTAAGAAGGAAGGAATCCATCTTGGTGTACCATGCTTGAGGGGCCTATTTGAGGCCATAGTTAGATTTCCTAAGTCTACATACTAAGGAAAAATCTTGAACAAATCTTGGCAGTTACTCCATGTAGATCTCCTCCTCTAAGTCTCCATAAAGAAAGGAACTCTTCACATCCATCTGGTACACATCCCAACCATGTGTTGCGGCAATAGCTAAGGTGAGTTGGATAGAAGTCATCTTTGCAATGGGTGCAAAGGTCTCTGAGTAGTCAATGCTTACCACCTATGAGAAACCCTTGGCAACCAATCGCACCTTGTACTTGCCAACCGACCCATCTACTACAAACTTGGTCCGATATATCCACCTACATCTAACCATATTTCTTCCCTTAGGAAGTGAAGTCAAATCCCAAGTGTGATTTTTGATTAAGAAAGAATATTCTTCCTACATAGCACTATCCCACTCAAGTACCCCTCATGCCTCTCAAAAAGTTTATGGATCTAAAACTAAAGCAAAGAAGGCATGTGTATCTCTCTGAAAATCCCCCCTAATACATCTGTCATTTGTGAGATCTCCTACCCAAGTGCCAGCACTCTCAATTGTCTGTCTGGCCCAAAGTGGCCATGAAGTGGGTGAGTCAAGTGTTAACTCATCATCCTCTGACTAACTAGAGGTGGATGACCCTGCATCACTATCCTCACTTTCTGAACTCGAAGAAGAAGATGTCTTTGGCTCAAGAACCTATTGTGGCTGATTTGAATCTGATGAGGAATCATCATGAAGAAGTAGATCCGATGAGGGAGAAGAAGTGCCAAGTGTTGAGTCTCTAGGACTCTCCTGAAAGTGGACACTTCTCTCAGTGAACAACTCATGAGTGGTCGGATCTAGAAGTTTATACCCCTTAATACCATCCAGATATCCTACAAAGATGCAAGGCTTGGATTGACATTCCATAGCTTTGCATTTCTACTTCAAAATGTGGGCCATGGCTAGGGATCCAAAAACCCTAAGGTGCTCAACATCAGGTTTCCTTTTATGCCAAGCTTCAAAGGGTGTTATCCCTTTTAGAGCTTTGTGAGGAACCCTGTTTTGAATGTAGAAAACACAATTAATGGCTTCGGCCCAGTATTGTGGTGCTAAGGATTTGGAGTGAATCATACAGCTACCCATCTCTTTCAAGAACCTATTTTGGCATGGTGCAACCCCATTCTATGAAGGAATGTAAGTGATTGTGCCCTGCAAATCAATCCCCTCTGTGGTGCAAAACTACTCAAATATGTTGCTGACATACTCCCCTCCATTATCAGTTCGAAAAACCTTGATAGATTTCTCACTCTATTTCTCAACAAGAGCCTTGAAGTCTAGAAAATTTTCAAACACTTCAGACTTTTGTTTGAAAAAATATATCCAAGTGTACCTAGATAAATCATCAATGAAAGTGAGGATGTACTTGGCCCTTGTGAAAGATGGTTTGGGAAAGGGTCTCGATACATCACTGTGGACTAACTCCAAAGGTTGTGAAGCCCTCCAAGCTTTTCCTTTGTCAAATTTTTCTTCGAGATGCTTCCCAAGGGAGCACCCCTCGCAAAGTCCTTTTGAGAATTGGACATGAGGCAAGCCAATGACCATGTCATGTTTGCAAAGTTGCTCAAGCTAGCAGTAGTTAAGGTGGCCAAACCGCTCATGCCATAGTTTACTAACTCCATCTGAATGAGTCAACAATGCTATTGGAGAAGAATCAGGTGCAAAATGTGAGAAGGTGTATAACCTTGCTTGGTGATTTGCCCTACCCACTACCACTGTAGTATCACTATGCAACTCCCTGATAGCCACTAAATCTGGTGAAAACTCAACTCTCATGCCTCGACCAATGTGAGTGATTTGGTATACTGATAGGAGATTGGTTGAAAGAGAAAGAACACTTAGAACATTACTGAATATTCCTCCTTCCATTTCAACTGGCCCTCTCCCTGCAATAGAAACTGATGTGTCATCACCCAAACTAATTAAAGTCATGCTACAAGGCTCTAAAGATGAAAACTCAACTAGTGAAGAGCCCATGTGGTGAGAAGCACCTGAATCAATGACCCATGATGTTGTAGAAGCTGTAGTTGCTACAAGGGCCTTGCCCTTTTCTTTCTCCTTACCCTTGCCTTTTGCCTTGGTAGAATCTTGGGTAGATGAATTCTACTTGATGGACTCAAGAACACCTATGTTGTGCTTCTATAGAAGATGAGTTAGGTGATCTATTTATTTCTTCATGCATTTGTGTTCATCATGCCCTGTCTTTTTATAATAGGCACACTTAACCTTCTCATTCTTAGGTTTAGCATTGGAGGAGGAAGACTCAGTGTTGTTTTTGACAAGATTGTTGTTTTCTTTTTTTTCTCCTGGTCCTTGTTCTTTTTCTTCTTCTCCTTTGTTGAAGTCTTATCCTTACCATTTCTTGCTATCAAAGCTTGAGGTTGAGTAGACTTCATTGTGCCCATTTTAATTAGCTTATCTTTCTCCCTAGTCAAGTCGGTAATGAATGAATCCAAAGAAGGCATTTTTTATGTAGTGCCAAGGGCACTTTTTGTGGCATGGAAAGTGGAGACAAAGACTGAATAACTTGGACCTAACTTTGCAAGAATAGAAAGGATGAGTTGATCATCTTTCTTATCTATCCTACTTTCTTTCATTTGAAATCTAAGGGCCTTAAACTTAGTGAAGAAGTCCTGTAGGGTGTCAAATTTGTTAGGACTTAGACTTATGAGTTCGTTTTCAAGCTCATGACCTCTCATCTCATCAAGCTTCCCAAATAAGAGTTCTAAGGTGTCCCATATGTCTTTAGGAGTCTTGAAGTTTTCTAAATAGAAGATAAGTTTCAAAGACATGGACAATCTTAGTAATCCATAGGCTTCATCACTATGATTGTACCACTTGACCTTTTCAGCATCAGTGTTGGGTTCTACTTCAGTGCCCATGGTGATCATATACAACCCTTTGCTTCTAAGAATGATTGACATTTTAACCTTCCATGCATGATATTTGAAGGGTGATAGGGGTTTAAGTTGAAAATAATCTATTTTAATCTGAATTTAGGTGAGGTTGTGTTGATTGCAAGTTGTGAAATTATGCAGAAAGGAGAATGAAAGCAAAGATTGCAAGTGTTGAAAAGTAATCACACCCCCCCTAAAATGTTGAGCCCCCCCTCAAATATGCAAGTTCACACTCAAAAGATGTCAAGCTCAGCTGAGAATGCATCTTAGAGCAATCAATGCAAGACTTTAAGCAAACAGGACGTCGGACTCAGCCGAAAATGCGTCCCGAGAGACCCAAATTTTAGGCACTTTATAAACTAGTGCATTTTTAACAAATAACAAGCCTACACTGTGAAGAATTGAAATACAAACACTTTTTCAAAAAATGGCACCCAAATCTGAGCTACCGTTTGCAATATATTATAGATTCAATTTTCTCGTAAACTAGTGTTTTTGCAAAAAAAGGACTAAAACATTAAAAAAATGTATGTTTTGAGAGAGAAAGTGGCCTTCCAACCACTCATTGGATTCAACACAGAGCAAGGAATCCAAAGGAGGTCTTTGTGAGGGGAAATTGGCCTTCTACCAACTCAGGCCTCACCCTTCGTCTTCGACAGGCAAAGATACAAGTTTAAATTTAAGCCCCCAAATTTTCAAATTGTCTAAAATACTTCATATTCAGTCAAATTAACTGATTTTTTTTGACAAGTCAATTTTAACTAAAAAAATAAAGTAAAAGACAGAATGAAGTGGATGGCCAAGTATTTAATGGCCCACATGGGACGCCAAACAAGGAAGGGGTGCCATTTTCAAAAAAAAATAATGTGGCAGAATTCTCTCACCCAAAAAAGGCACAGTTCTGATTTTGTTGGGCAAAAGAAAGATATTGAATCTACAGACCCGACAAATCTCAATGCACAGCAAGGAAGAGACAAAGTTAATGCAGAAAAAAATGCCAAGCTGCTGGAAAAGGACGCCAGGCTGCTGGAAATGGACGCCACGCTGCTGAAAAAGGACGCCAAGCTGCTAGAAATGGACGCCAAGCTGCTGGAAAAGTATGCCAAGCTACTGATATTTCCATAAATTGCCTTGTTGAAGCCACAACAGATCTATACAAGATGTCTTGGCAAATTTTAACTCAAAAGTAATTTTTTTAACAAGTTTCCGTATGGATTTGCATGAGTTTTCAAGAAACTCTACCAAAAATCTCAAATGCAACGGAGTTAAACAAAAAAACTACTAAGCAAAGTAAGAATTTCATAATAAACTAATAGCATAACCAGACACGCGATTACCGGAGTGGCTCTGATACCATATCGGAGTTGTTGCTAGAATCCAGATAATGCGAATGCAATGGAGACGTGATCACATGAGATGAAGCAAGTGCACACCACATAGATGCTGAAAAAAATTAAAATTATACAAGAAGATAAATTGCACAAGACAAAATAGGAGAAAACCCAATATCTGATTAACATGAGATGGCCAAAGTGAAGAATACATATAGGAGAGCACGTAACTCCTCCACAAAAGGTGGTCAAAGCACAACAAAAATAGACTGTAACTCCTCTATGAAAGGTGGTGACAAGGTGCTATGAATAGAGAAGTAACTTCCATAAAGGAGTTACTTATGACATTCTTATGACACCTATGACACATCTCCACATAAGCTAGCCTATCCCACTAATGTAGGAAAACCCCAAGTGTGCACAAATATAATTTTCCTAATTAAATAATAGGGAAAAATAAAAACCTACACTAATAGATTTTTATCTTGATATTTCCATAGTGCCTCAAATAAGATTTCAATAGGGGATGGAAATTTTTCATTTTAATTTCCCCCTAGTGCCTAAAATAAGGATTCATTAGGGAACTTGTCTTCTGGATGTCCAATATTTTAATCTTGATTGGTCCATATTGCCTCAAATAAGGTTTCACTATGGGAAATTTTTTTCTAATTGAATGTTGTCTTAGATCCCCATAAATTCTAAAAATGATATGTTCTATGGAAGAAGTCCAAAGATGTGTGATTTTATTGGTTGAAATTGATGGGTGGAGAAGATTTGATGTCAAGATAAGGGATATGATGGTTGATGTGGAAAATATGGGTAATATCAATGGAAGGATAAAAGGTAACTTAATATTCATAGAGACTCCTAGGAGAACTCACTTCCATGCGAATAAAACTTCTTCAAAAACCATGGAAGGATCACTGATGTCTTCAAATTGATATGCAAAAGGTGTGTAGCTAATGCCATAACATCTTGATTTTTATTTTGATGTTGATACTAATGTTGATTTTGATGTTGGTCATAAAGTATAACCTAATGTTGATTCTAATTCTAATTTTGATTTAGCCACATGGATGGCCTCTTGGATTATGTTGTCCACAAATACCTTTTCCAAAAAAAATGGCAATGAAGGCTTTAGGATGAAGGGAGTCCCTAAAATGGGGAATGTTGTGTGATGGATGAAAGTGATATTTTCAATCAATGTTGGGTTCTTCAACGCTGGGCTCATCAAATAAGGGTTCATTAGAGATGGGTAGAATATCATAAAGAGGCTCATTAAAGTGAGTTTCATCAAATATGGGAGGATGGTCAAAGGGATACTCATCAAATATTGATTCATTGAAGATGGGTGATTTGACATAAATGTTGAAAATGGGTTGATGATCTTGACCTTGATGTGGAGTGGACAAGTTTGATCACGATCTAGAAAATGATCTTGGCATGTCCCCATTTGGTAATCCTCAAAAGTGAACATACTTGATTATATTTTGATGTATCCATGGCCAATCAAACTTTGATATAGATCTTGAGTTTAACACATTTTGATTAATATAATGGCCTTGAATCTTGTGATACTCACAATATTCATCTTATTGATACCACTCAGGTTTTAGTTTATTTTCATCAAAATAATTGGTGTGTGAATATATAATCATGTTTACCATAACCAGTTGGTAAAATATTTCTTCCCAGGTTTCATTGAGAAGTTTGAAACCCTTTTTATATTAAGATGGACTAGATTCTTGATATGATTATTATGGCTCAAGCGTTAGATGGATGTTGCATAAGGGTGTCAAAATAGGTTTCCCTTTGCTAGTATGATCATTATCAACCTTGTATCTAGTGGACGGGATGTTTGATTGATGTTGATGTGAAAAGGTTAGAATTCACATGCTTAGGATGGAACCTAATTTTTCAAGATTGAAATCTATAGGTAGTTAGGCACATATTTCTAAGAGTCTTAAAAAAATATCATCTTTATTTTCAAACATGTATTTTTCACATTAGGCTCTATCCTAATATATTTTGGATGCCATGGGCCTAGATGGAATTGATGTAGTATTCATTGATGTTTTGATGTGTTAATATGATTTGTATGTTTGATTTTATTTTCCCCAAGCATGACATATTGATTTGATGTTCTTGTGATGTTTGATTTGATTTACCCTAAGGTAGTGATATGATTTTATTGTGATGTTTGATTTGATTTACCCCAAGTGGGGAATATTGTTTTGATGTTTGATTAAAATCAGTTTGGATTTGAATTTGATTTAGATGGAAAAAAGGATGGATGTTGTGTCCTTATTATTCCCAACCAATAGGTACATGAGATTGAATGAAAACATAAGATACATCTTGAATGATT
The DNA here is from genome assembly GCA_037957365.1 of Torreya grandis. NCBI lineage: Eukaryota > Viridiplantae > Streptophyta > Pinopsida > Cupressales > Taxaceae > Torreya > Torreya grandis. The sequence continues at coordinate 8,114,386 of JARHVA010000071.1, read as the reverse complement.
GATTTGGAATGATGTGATTTGGTTAAAAGTTGACCTGATTTGGATGTGATTTTGATTTGGTCAAAATATATCTTAGATGTTTGAATTTTGATTGCAATTTGTCGAAGATTACTTGAATTGGCTAACTTGGTCAAATTTGACAACATTTGATATTTTGACTTTTGAACTTGGAAAGTTCAACTTTGACTTTTAAAAGTTTGAATTTGACTTTGACTTGGAATAGTTGACTCAAGAAGTTTAACTTTGACTTTAAAGTTGAATTTATAATATTTAAATTGATTTAAAAGTTGACTTTAGCTGACTTGGAATGTTTTACTTTGGAAGAGTTGACTTGATTTTATAAATTTTGATTGATTGGGAGAGTTTGACTAATTTGGATTTGATTTAAAATTAAATTTGGTTTAAAATGGACTTAATTTGGATTTTTTTTCAAATGGCTAGCATAATGGTACAATGCAAACATGGTAAAGTTTCAATTGAACAACATGATTTTAGGATAGGATAAAATGACTCAGACATTGGGTAGAGTAATGCCTTATTGTGTAAATTTATAATCGATATGAAAAAAAAAATTGGACTTAATTTAATTTTAACTTGTTTGATATATAAGGTATAACACACAATAAAATGTATTTGATACCAAACAAACAAGACACACGCAATAACATGAAATATGCTTAGTGTTATAATGGTTGTGCAAATGAGATGTAGCTATGTATCTACCTCAAAAAAAGTAGGAGTAGATTAATTTTCAACCCTCACTTAAAGTGGTACATCATGAGATCTTGGGGGAGGTTGATTTCTATCACACGACAAAGTTTTGGAAGAATAAAAATAATGGGCATTCACGAGAGGGTTTAGTCCCTTCACAACAACTCTAATCATAATATTTTAATGGAATGCCACTAGGAATTAAATATCAAGAGTGATGTGTGATAACTTAGCATCATAAATGAACCCCTTGATTTCATGAAACCCTTTATGGATAATTTTGTTATGAAATTATATGACAACTCTTCCTAATTTATATCCCCTACTAAAACATAGGGTTGGTATATACACTACAGGATGAAATCCTAGTCACCATGTCATAAAGACTCACACATGGTGATGATGTCCACCCCATGAAACCAAAATAATAAGGAAGGTTCATTATTTATGATCCTCAATATCCCATGAATGGGAAAGCGGAGAGCATACACTTATTAATCCACCCACAAATACATATCAAATAACATAAATAGTCAAATAAAAAAACACTAGTATTTTAAAGTACCAAATTTAAAGGTTGGTTTGTTGTTAAGCACCAAATTGAAATGTGTTTAACTTTTAGATAAACCATTTATTTGATAATCAATACCTATAGAAAACAAATTAGTGTTTGGATTGGTGGTCTTTGATAATAAATATGATGTTGAAATGTTGATTATTTAAGTCTAAGGAAACTAACACAAAGTGATTCTATCATTTATTAGATAAATTACACCATTTCCATACATAATATCATTGATCTATAGATAGAGAATTAAAAACACAAAAAACTATCAATTTTGCCAATCAATAGGGCAATATCACCATTAGATAGAGTGATTTCACCAATTCTATAAAAATCATAAACATAATGAAAATAGAGACAATTTTGATAATTAGGTTGTCACTTCCATTGTTTTTAAATGTAATATCATAAAAATATATAGAAAACACAAACAAAGTATAAAAGGTACCCTCATGACTCTATCGATATGTAGGTCGATGTCACCAATTCCTAGGTCAATTCTACCATTTTAATTTACAACTATAGTGTTTCTATAAAATTATAGTCTGAATGAAACGTAAGATTGTTTTTACCATTTCGTAGTGATATCTCCCTAATTTTAAGGTTGATTATGAAGATTACATAAAAATCACATAAAATAAAAATAAATAAGCGATATCACTAATTACCAGGTTAATATCATTATTCACATGTAGTGAGTCTACCAATTAGTAGAGTGTTTTCGTCGCTAACTGAGGAAAATAAATTTAGCAATTTTTAGAATAAAAGAGGATAAATTATGGTCAATCTTGAGATAATTTCATAATTTTAAGAATGTTATGATGTTCCAAAGGAGAATTTAGGGTGTTGGTCCCATTGGGCATGTCATATGTAGACCATGTGATTACGAGGGGGTTAGTGATGTTAGTATGTAATAAAAATGAGATACACATAACATAAAGCCCAAACAGGAGTCCTTAGATTGGGCAACATCAATAAAGATCATAAACAAGATAAATGAAAGACAAATAACACAACTATACCTTCCCCTTTGGATGTTTCTCTTGCTGGAATTCAAGTTTGGAGGAGCCTAGGTCTAGTGATTGGGGGTATTTGAAAATGTTGTGAATCCACTTAGATGGCATCTCCCTTTATGATATGCATGATTGGATGAACAACGTGAAGAAATGGTTAAAGCTCTCTGGAGGATTTGAAAACATAATTTTAGCACAAAAAATATTTTCTATAATGGAGAATGGTTCCTCCATTTATAGACTTGGTGAGTGGATATGGACAGTCCATCTCAGATTGAGATGGAGGGTGGTGAATGAATCCTCACCTTCATAAATGTGAGAGGTTGATATTGTAAAAGGTCCACTTTATCAAGACATGTAGTGTGGAAGAATTTGGATTGAGTGTGTAAGAGGGATGTAAGATATGTCATAAACCTTGCTCATACACCATCCATATCTCATTCAATTACCTTGAAAAGTGGGAGATTTAATGATTTTTCAATTGGCAACTTGCTATTGGATGAAGATATTAGGAAATATTTGATTTTAAAATATTTATAACATGTGCCTTCAATGTAACCTCATATTTAGAATAATTTTAATTATCCTAATCAAACAATTAGCTAATTAAGTTTTATTTATCTTTTTGAAGTCTCATTTACAAGGTTTGATTTACTTGGTTTAATATGCCTAGTGAGACATTTTTAATAAGTGGACCAATTTTGGGATGTTGATGACAGATTAGATGATTCCATGTGGTGTATTTACCTAATCAGGGATGTACCAATGTTTTGCATAATGTACACATTAAATTATGTGGATGATTTGAAATATTTTAATGATTTCTAGCTTGATTTGTACATTCTTACAAGAAATTATTATGATTTATAATTTTGACATGAAAGTGATGAAAATGGAGTGTCTACACATAAAAATAAAAGCATAATACCCAAAAATAAAAGTATATATAATGGAAACTTGCATGCATAGAAGTGCAAAACACAAAAATAGAAGTATACAAAATATATTTAATAATTAAACTTGGAAAGTGGCACATGGAAAGTGGCATAATGGTGAGGAAATGGTGGTGGGCACAATTTTAAAAGGTTTAAACAAAAGGGGTTCAAATAAACCTCTTTATTTAAATCCATGTGGCATCAAATCTTGCCCTATCTAAGTGGAAAGATTTTATTGGCTTTAAAATACCATTTTAGATCTCATAATTTAGGATGAATTAATAAAAAAAAAACGCATGGATCCAAATGTAAATATGTCTAATTATGACCTTTCTATTTATTTTTTAATTTAAATGACATTTAATATTTATTTTGATTTATTTAATAATATATAGTTATTTATAAAATAAAAAACCATATTTTTGAGGCACTAAGAAAAGTATGAGATTGTGACCTATTTTTTTTAAAACTAACACTGCACTTGATTTTAATTTCCTTGTTCCAATGGTGAAAAAATTGATCCATTTTCTCACACACACACACACACACACACACACACACACACACACACACACACACACACACACACACACACACACACATATAATCATGAGGAGAGGTCATAAGTGGTGATATTACCTATTGATCATTAAAAATTAATAAAAATTTAATTTTTTTATCAAAAAATTATTTAAAAAAATGATCTTCCTCTAAGTTCATGTTTCTAGGACATCTTTGCAAGAAATCTTGAAAAAATATGATGTTTTGAAAACATTACGTGGAGGAGAGATCAAAAACTCAATAAACTTTTTATACATGAAACATACACTGTGTATTTAAGCATTCAAAATTTTATTTTTTATTTTTTTAATTTAAAATGTGTGTGTGTGTGTGTGTGTGTGTGTGTGTGTGTGTGTGTGTGTGTGTGTGTGTGTGTGTGTGTGTGTGTGTGTGTGTGTGTGTGTGTGAAATCTAAACTTAAAATTCAACATTATTAGTTTACACTATTTTCACATTTTGTATGGTTTAGTCACTATTACCTATACAAATTGAGAAATGTGTATAATTTCATTTTTTGTTGTCCCCTTACCCTACACACCCCTCGCCCTCCTCAAATATAGATATGGATAGGCAAGTGACCATATCTATATAGATAGTTGAGGCCAATAGAGAGGTCTCATAATAAATGAGGGGCATTTGATTAATGATTGACCCTATATATCTATTTGGTGAGGGCCCCACATTCTAGTGAGTAATGTAAGAAGTTTCCCTTATATTTATATAGGGCATATATAATATATGTATTAATTTAAGGATGAGACCACACTTGATTGATACCCTCAATTGATGGACGAGAATCGATAGAGAAGGGTACTATGTGATCAAGAAATGATTGATAGGCACCCATACCCATATCGAGGATTTAAGGATTTCTTAGGTTGTATTGTGTTATATTACATAAAACTAATAGATTTTATCAATCAAATAACACCAATGAGTATTGGTAAGAATAATGGAGTGATGCACATACCATTCATTCAATGTGGAGTGCATAGACTATACCCAAGCTTATCCATGCCTCTATATAAATAAATAAGGGAGGATCCTGATTGATTTAGATTGAAATTTATATTGAAAATACAGGGTTAAGGTACAACAGTCAAGATCCAAGAACTATGCAAAAACCATACCATAAATGTCCTTAATAGCAATCAACATGATATTTTCTCTATTTATAGAGATAGTGTTTTTTTTACATTATCTCAATTAAAAATGGATGAATGTGACTATAAGACTAGGGAAAACACCTAAATTCACATGTGCATGAATTTGTTTGGTTGTAAATGGATATATTGTTGTTATATTTCTTTTGGCTTATAATCGGCATAATCTCAAGTAATAATGACAAAAAGAGGTGGTTGGATATGCACAGGTCACCAATGTGACTCAAGTTTCTCACTTTGGCTTGATTTCAAAATAAATATGGGTGATCATGCATATATGTTCCCAAAATCATCTGCATTTGTCCTGGTCATAAGTGGATATGGTTTTTTATGTGGATTTGGGCATATGAGGGACTTAATCCTAAGTGAAATCAACATAAATAATTTATTTAGTGTGTGTGGTCATCAGTGTGACCTATGTTATCCAAATCACATCACTTTGGCATCAATTCAAAGTGAATTAAAGTGATCATGCATGCATGTGCCATAAATTATTCTTGTTTCCATGGTCACACATAGATATGGTGTTGTTGTGTCACTTTTAGCATATAATGGAGCTAATAATAGGTAAAATCAACATAAATTATTGGTTGGAGTGTAAGGATCACAATACAACTTACATTTCCATAATCATATATTTTTTCCTAAATTAGAGAGTAATGAGGTGATAACAAACAAATGTGTCTAAAATTGTTTGCATTTACCTTGGTCACAACTTGATATAGTGTTTTGTGTCTCTTTTGGCCTATAAGGGACCTAATCATAAATAAAATTGGTAGAAATTTGGGGTTAGGTGTGCATGGGTCGCCAATGTGACCTATGTTTTCCCATGCACACCACTTTAGCATGAATTCAAATTCAATTGAGATGACCACATACAAATGTGGTTTTAATTGACACCATTTACCCTAGTTGCAAATGATTGTGGTGTTTTTGTATAGATTTTGGTTTATAAGGGACCTAATCATAATAAAAATTGACATAAAGGAGTGGATGGGTGTGTTTTGGTTTATAAACTTTAATTTTGAAAAATTGTTAATTCTTATGAAATGTCATCAAGCAATCTGAAAGACCCCAAAACCTAAAAAATGACTATATGCTTACCCAAAATGGACATCAATTGTAAATATTACACCCTAAAATTCCTAGGTTTAATACTAAAATCTTGAAAATGATTAAGTATTGACCAAATTAGATTTTAAAAAACCATCTTCCAAATCGTAAGTCATGAAATGGTGAGACCAATTCTAGAAGATGCAAAGTGACCCTAATTTCTTATATTTACTAAAATAAATTTAAAGTACTTAATTTAACATTTATTTTAGTAAAACTCCACCCTCCCATATTTCAATTGCTTACCTTTTTTATTTCTAAGACTTCATACTTGAATACTATAAGGAATGTGTCCACGCTTCTATTTTATATAGTTTCAAAAACATTTATATTTAAAAAACATTCATATTTTCCTACTTTAAGGAACATGTGCACATTATATCACTTATGCACATTTGTTTTGTATAGTTTCAAAAACATGTATAGTTTAGAAACATTCATATTTGCCTACTTTTATGAATGCATATGCATTTTTAGTGTTGTAAACATTAATGTGTTCTAGGCTTGGTGTTTACCAAGCCTAGAAAATATAATGCATACACGTTAGCAATGAATTCAAAAAATGTCCCCCAATTTTCTACACTTACCCCATAACAACACTTACATATTATCAATAAAGTACTACATAATTTTGGGGAAATCTGTGAATTAAGGTTCCCATATTTCTTTTGTGAAAAATTTTAAATAAACATGTAACCACATTTTTTAACATAATTTGTCATCATTTTTAACAAGTATTACCATTCTATTATTGTATTTGCCTTTTTTTCAATGTCAACTGGATGTAAAAATATCATGACCTTTTTTATATATATTTGTTTAATATTTTCACATGAATTTTATTTTGGGTAAATTTAAGACTGCTAAGTGCTTTGGATTTGGTGGATCTATTATCTGTTAATAATATGCCCCTATGATAAATAGTTATTGAATACATATATCATGTAGTTTTCATGGGTAATTTATGGTGTAAAGGGGTGAGTGTTTATCGAGGTGGATGCTAGGACCTTTATATCAATTAGATGTATAAGTTTTAGTGAAAACACAAGTCATTCAAGTGCACAATAGAGATACAAGTTGAACGAAATCAAAAACATGAGAATAATATAAAAAAAGAGTTTGAACAAATATCCAACACTGCATGTATAGCTCAATATCTTAGATGTAAAAATAGGGATTGAAATGTGTAACTCCCCCTTGAAAGTAGGTAAAATGTGATAAGAATAGAGTGTAACTCTCATACATAGAATAACCAATCAAGATTAACTCCATCTAGCTAATAATGAGTCAAATATGTAACTCTTATGATAATGTACACATAAACAAGCACATCCCACAAGTGTAGGTAAATTCCAAGTGAGGCAGAATAACCCATGTGGCAAGTGTAGGGAATAATCCATAATATAAAAAATATGAGTAAAATAAACATCCTACACTAACACCCCCCCCAATAAGTGAAACTTATCTAGGTAAAAATAAATGGATCTCGGTAACTAGGCCTGATGAGGTACCCATGTACAAAGAAACTCTCATAAAGTATAGAAAAGGACAAAAAACCATAGGAAACCATCTCCCCCCTAAAAAGAGATAAAATAAGAAGAGAAAGAGTTATAAGGCCCTCATGAAGATAATGTTGAAGCAATCTATAGTCCAAGTACAACTCACAAGATGACCAATGTCGATAAAGAGATCCTCTGCCTAAAGGTTGTATAAGCTCCATCTACATTGAATAATGTTTCTTCCTTTTTCCAATGGAAAAAGGTTGTACTAAAATTCTACCCATGCCATAAATCAAGAGGAACACAGTACTATAAAGATATCTAAAAGAGGTCCAAAAATAAGGCATGGCATAGGTCTGGCAAGATCATGCATAATAATAAGAGGTAATTCCACTGAAGTGAACCTAGTAAAAGAATGTGGAACATTCATTGGAAGAATATCCATATGAAGAGGAGAGTTTGGCTCAAAAATCATCAAAACTAAAGAAGATACAATGGATGAAACACACAACTCTATAATATGAATATCCATAGGAACATATGAATTGCCAAATCTCTTAGTGGGTGTACTTGCATTATAAAAAATAGACTCTTCCAAATTACAAGATTGTGAAGGCTTTGGAAGAGCAACATTCTGAATAGGGATGGAAGTAGAATCTATAATAGGATAGTTGAGGTCAAGCATAATCTTGTCTTATAGTGGTGGCTTAACAAAATGAAGAGCACAGTCTACCATGAATGTGTCCTCACAAGAAATATGAGTAGGCAAAGGGAGTATAATGATCTCTTAAGAAATGATAGGAAGAGGAGGAGGAATAGTGATATATATCTCAGTAGGATCTTTGAAAAAATACTTTAAGATGTTCCAAATAGTGTAGGGGCACTATGTATGCTCCACATGATAACGAAGATCCATGGAAACATGTAGTAGTAAGATACCAAGAACTTTGTCACAAGTGTTATCCCACTTATTGTATCAAACAATACTAGTGGGATCAAGAATCTATTCATATAAAAATGAAATATGATTCTTAATTATGAGCAATTATTCCATGTAAACATGTCAACAAGCATAGTTGGTCTTTCCAAGAAAAACCACTAGTGTATAATCAAATCTCCTCATTAGTTGGTAGCTCTCAAGTGGAGTCGACATGACTAAGATAAGACACCAAAGAAGTGTAATAATAAAAATATTTCACAAGTGATAATGCATTCTCAGTAAATAGACATCAGGCTCAGCTAACAATGCATCCACAAATGCAATAACAATATGTGCAAATAACACCAAAGTGGCACAAAATTCATGAAAACTGAGTGTGTGCACAAGAGAGAATGTAGGGCCCATAACGACCCCTTAATATAATCAATAATGACCCCATATGTTTGTAAGTAACACAACATGCTCAAATGTATGGACATCAGACTTAGCCAACAATGCATCCAAATAGGTAAGAATAAATAGTGCACAAGTGCCAATACACATCTCAACAAATGGATGTCATACACAACTAATAATGTGTCCAAATACAAGTAATCAGTGCAAAAAGTGACAATGCAAATATGCCAAAGAGGGCGTCAGACTCTAATGATAATGCATCTATGTACAAATCTCAACAAGTCATATAAAATGTTATTATGAGAGGATCTAACCACCTATTAGATTATACCTCACCCTCTGGTGGAATAAATTACACTAAAAGTATTGAATAAGGGGTTATGATGAGGGGGTCTAGGGGTGGAAGACCCTAGTGGGGTCAAGGGTCTAAGTCCCTTACAAGGTTTGAAGTAGAGACCCAAGCACATTTCTTATTATGGTACAGGGTAGGGTTTAAGGGTAGCACCCCCGATTCCAAACAAAATTTGGAGCTTTTGTGGCCCTTATAATTGCCTAAAATTTACCAATTTTATCCAAAGAATGGTCCCCCAAAATGAACATCTAATCGACCCCTAGTTTTTGGCACTTTATATTTTAGTGTGTTTTACAAAATAAATGAGACCAATGGATCAAGAATAAAACACATGAACTTTTGAAAAAAATGACACTCAAATATGAGATACTGATCAAAAGTTATTGCAATATTTTTTTAATCATTAATGGCCCAAATTAATTAAATTTGCACAAAATGAAAAAAAAATCCTAAGGCTAAACCACATATATAGTCTTATAACCAGGCATTGGAATCAGAATTAAAACTCTAACCTCTCAAATAACAATGCTAAGTTTAAACTACTCCATCTATGTACCATACCTGCTCCTAAATAGACAAATATACTTTTGATGGCAAAATAAAACTAGCTATTTAAAATAATAATTAAAAAACAACTTGATTTAAAAATATAGGGAACGGATTGAAAAGTCTTTTATTTTGTAAACTTAGATTTATGAGTGAAGGTATGGAAGCACCGCCTAGGGAAGAAGAACCCTCAATGAAGCTCTACTGACGACAAGGATGGAATACAAAAAATGGTATAGGTTTCTAGAAGTAGATCATTATTTGAATGTTCAAAGTGCCAACAACAAGCTTTAAAATGCCATCACAATTTGGGAGGAGCTTCAAAATGCCAATGGTAGGTCTGAAATGGCACAAAATGCCCTTTTCAAGTATTTTAAAAGATTAAAAAATGCCATCAATAGGTCTTCCATGGGCATAAATATGTTATCAATAAGTCTAATTTCAAAATGTCATCATTAGCATCAAACCAGGGTCACCAAAGGCCAAGAGGAGGTTGTCCAAGTTAAGGAATCTCAATGCTTGCTTCAAGGCATTGAGGTAGGGTTTGTAGATCATGTCTGGTAGTCATCCAGGTTTGTATGAATGAGGAGGTTTGAACCTTCAAACCCTTAAGCCTCTAATTAACCATAGGTATATGGGTTGTGGTAGGCTACCACAGAGTAAAATCAAGCCAATGGAATGTTGTATGGACTAGGCCAAAGCTTCAAAAAACTAAGTGCCAGTGGTATATGCCACCAAAAATGAAAACAACCCTAAAGTATATACATAAGGTATATACTTAGTGCTCACTAATGAAAACATCTGCAATAATCTAATGCATACATGGGTAGTATCTAGCCTTAAAAAGATAGAATACTATAGTCCTATATGTAAAGAGAATAAAACAGCAAAGAATACTCTTGATAATGAAAATGAAAGGACACAGAGTTGCCTAAATTTGTAAAAAAACTCTCAAGATTTTTAAAACTTAGCATACAAAACCAAATAATCATGAAAATTGTATTGGCACTCTGATACCATATCAAGGTGGATGTCAAGACCCCTAGATCAAATGGATACACAGGTTCGAGTGAAAACACAAGTCAAGTAAGTACAAAACACAAAATACACGTTGAATAAAATAAAAAAATATGAGAATAATGCAAAAAAAAATTGAACAAATATCCAATCGATGTATAGCTCAATATCTCATATGTACAAATAGGGAGTGAAATGTGTAACTCCCCCATGAAAGTAGATCAAATGTGATAACAATAGAGTGTAACTCCCATAACTGGAATAATCAATCAAGTGTAACTCCATCTAGCTAATAATGATTAAAACATGTAATTCTTATGACAACATACATCTAAGTAAACATATCCCACAAGTGTAGGGAAAATCCAAGTGAGGTGGAATAACCCATGCACCAAGTGGAGGAAATAATCCACAATATAAGAAATACAAGGAAAATAAACACCCTACACTAACAATATTTATGTTAGAATGTTGACTTGGGATTCCAACAAGATCTAAGAGAAATAAAATCTTTATTATTAGAAAAATCTATGAAATGGATGCACTGGAGGTGTCGTGTTAGGGCCAAACATATCCATGACAAATAAGGTCAAGAAGAGGTCCCCAAATTTCCTTGAAATTTGACACAATCTAAATCTTATCCATATACCATGATACAAAGTAACTATACATATGGGGCTTCAGAGTTTGAATGATTTTTATTAACTAAACACATTTCCCATTAGAGGCCATTACAATTTACAATTTTTCGGTAACAAGTAAATTATCAATGTTAGGTAACTAAAGCACACAATCCAAGTAATAGAGTGATCACAGTTTGATTATGGTTGTGAATAAATATTAAATCACCAGGCAATTTAACCACATACTCTGGGTAAGATAGGTACCATGGTTCATTTATGAGTTATAAATAAATATTATTGATGCCAATGAACTTAACCACATGGTCTAGGTAAGACAACTTTTGAACTACAAAAAGGACATGTTCCTTGTTAAATAGATGTCAAACTATTTTTAATTAATTCACTTTTTTACAATTCAATTGAAAACATTTAATAGTAAGACTATATATTACTCAATTGCAAACAACCATTATTTAAAATCATTTTTATATCTTTATGTGTTTCAATTCTCTAATTAAAATATAAATACATGGGCTAACAGCTATATAAACCTTATTATATAATAACTCCTCTATAAAGACTAAAATTTCAAAAAATATATGTATATATCTAATTTTATTAACTAGGAAATCCTCAAATCTTCCAAATAAAAAATATATATCTCTATCTAATTTTATGGATTTTAAAAGCCTCAATTCTTCAAATTTATAAGATAATTTCAAATAATATCTAATATAATAGTCCAAACATTGGCAGAACCCAATAATGGGTAATGCCAGCTATCAATGCATACACAAACACTTATGCATAATTAAATAAGAATCAATTAATTATAATTAAGGAGTCACTTCACCATGGGGGTCACAACTATTGGACCTTATCTAATATTTGGTCTCCTTCCCCTAAAGAGATATTAAAAATATATACATTCTACTCAAATTTTTAATTTTCATGTATGGTCTTAAAAAAAGAGGGAGCGGGGTGGGGGGCTACAACCTATAAATTTCCAAGTTTACACACCACATAATGTTCATATATATATATATATATATATATATATATATATATATATATATATATATATATATATATATATATATATATATATATATATATATATCTTAAAGAGTTGAACAATTTAAATTAATTAAATTAGAGATATGATAGATTTTGGGGAAAAAGAAAAAGTGTGTGACAAATGTGGAAGTTGATTAGAGGTAGCATGGGCTTGTATTTACAACCATGTTTCTTCTAAAATATAAACAATTTTTTTGATAGATTGTGCCACATGCAAGGTGAAATTTTGGGTAGACCATTAAAAAGTGTAAAGTATAATAATAATAATAATACATAATGTAATAATATGAGACAGAGGTTAGTTTTGAGTTAGTATGAAATGAAATCAATTGAAAATCCTACCACTAACCTAAGTAGTTCCCTTAGATTGAGAAATACTAAGAAGAAAGTAACCAAACAAGAAAACAAACACAATTATTATACCTTCCTTGTGATCTCCTCGCTGAAATTTAGAATGTGCTCAGATGTAGTTGTAAGGCTTGTGCTAGACACATGGGAAATCTGACAACATTTCCCCTTGCACTATTGATGTTTGGATGATGAGGATGATTGAATATTTTATGTAATTACATAAACAACACTTCATTGTCAATTGGAAATTTATTGAGATTGAAGGTTACTCTTCCATTTATATACTTTCAAGATCAATTATGACCATTCATTTTAGATGGAGATCAATGGTGGAGGATCAATCCTACAATAGAAGACAAACATTAATGTTATGACATGGAGTGTGTACGATCTTATAAGAAGATCTATTCATGAGATTTTGGAGTGTGTAAGTGCATGTCATAGACGTTGCTTGCACACTTATTACCTTGCATTGAATTTGCCTTATGAAGGATAGTTTGACTTTTGAAATATGATTTTTAAATTGCCAAGCAAGAAGGGACATTTGATGACATCACAATCTTGACATGGAAATATGATTTATTGATTTATAGAAAATAGTAATTGTGCATTTCATAATTTTATAATAATGATGAGATTAGCTAATTAACTAATATGACGTGATGTGATTTTTGTGGGAAAGGATGTGATCATGGAAGAAATAATTAATTGGCTAGGGGGATAAATAGTGATTGAACTAGAGATGCTAGTGAAAATAAAAGACTTATTAGATTATTTAGGATAGTGTTAGTGCAGATGAGTAAGATAGTTAAAATCAACTAGAAGTGTCCAACTTTAGGTGTCTACATTCTCCCTCTATTTGAGATGGAATTTAAAGACACAATGGCTGGAGTAATGACTTTTCAAATAAAAAATAACTAAAAAAAGGTGAACAAAAATTAGATGTCTATGATGAAATAATGTGATGGATGATGCCCCCTCGAAAGGGCATTTAGGGATGAAAGATGCAGATGGGATCTCTGAAAAGAGAGGAATAAGTGAGAATGAAAGAATAAATGGTTGGGTGATGAAGAAAGATGGGTGGGGATGTAGGATGTGATGATAAGATAAACCCATTGGCAAAATTAATCCACTCAAGCTAATGCTTGCATGTTTTAATTGATGATGATGATGGATTGATTTCCCCCAAAAAGGGTAGATTTGGGAAAGATACATCCTAGGATAAGATGCACACTTTGATTTTCCCCAAGTAGGGTAAATGGTAGGTAAAATATCATGATAAAGTTATAGGCTTGACTTTCCCCAAGTAGGGAAAATTGAGGAATGACCCATCTTGATGATGAGTTGTAAGTTATTTTATGGTAAATGGGTTAAATAGATAAACACACTAAGAAAATGAAACTATTTAAATGCAGTATTGTAATATTCAAATATAAGAAATGTAATACATTATTTGAAAAAAAATTATTCAAGCATGTGCAATAAATATATCAATGATTGTACGACTATATGGCTAAGGGTTAGAGGAAAACATATCTTATTTACTATTCACTACTGAACCATCATTATTATTCAACTTATTTCTATTCCTACCACTTAGCTTTGTGTTCTACTCATTTAGGGGTTTAAGTGTTTTACTTGATTGGACACTAATGTCCAACTCTGGACACTTCCATTGATGTTATTGTCCTTATTTTATACTAAGTGTCCAAATCAAAATATAGACTCTTTATTGAATCCATCAGTTGGGTTTTTATGTAATTTTTGTCACCTTTTCTTTAATGTAATATAATCATCTTCATAAATTATCTCTTTGTCAAATAATCAAAACCTTAATTATTCATCTTCATAGTGACTGTGGGAGAAATAGGTTAGTGGGCACATGGTGTCAAGCTACCCCAAGGATCCCTCTATTAGTTGGTACTACCTACATAGCCAAAACTTTAAAGAGGGACTCATACTTATTTAGTTATCCTATATGTGTTAGCTTATGTGTGCATAAGGATGCAATGTGTGATAAATAAGTACATAGAGTAACCTATAGCTTGTAAATTAGAAAATATGGATTATGGAGTTATTCTTCAATACTTCAAACCTATAGATGGGATGTCCCTATGATTGACATTTAAATAGAAAATAATAAGGAAGTTTTGCTCACTTGAATGCTTGATTGAATTCTTTTGGTAGGTTTCCTTCTTAGTTGTTAGGTATATTAATAGGTAAGGAAAGAATGAGGATTGATATTATATATATATATATATATATATATATATATATATATATATATATATATATATATATATATATCCAATTTATAAATATATCACATTAAATCACTTAGGTCAACCTTTAGGATATGGTTCATTTACAATTTTTATGACTTTAGGGTATTGGAAACTTAGTTTAACACATAACACTAGCATCAATGTGGGTGTCTAACTAGGACGCAAGTGTCGAGGAAGCTAGAAAATATGTACAGGTCTAAAACTTGTATAGGATGATAATAAGAAAATTTATAACATTTTGAGTAGTACAAAAGGCCTAGTCATCAAGATAACATATGGTTAGACTAAGAGATAAGAAATAGGCACAAGAAATAGCAGATGCAAACTTTTCAATAGTAGGAAGGTCTTAGAATTGAAGGGTACAACTATGAGAATTACTTTCCAAGTATACAAGACTGAGGTGCTATATAATTAATATTTAATTTCTACACAAGCTTGACTTGCCCTAAATAGGGTGAAATTTTCAAGCTAAGATAGATGACCAATTGATTAATTGATTGGTTGATTTGTAAGCATAGATCAATGGGTTTAACCTATTTCATGGATTAAGGATGAGATGCTCATGTTTATATAGGATATGAATTTGATATGTTGATGTAAACATATGTGCAATGGTATAACAAATTTTTAAATAATGAAGAAGCTGTAAAAAACTCGGAATGCAAGAATGCACAGTGATGAAAATAATGATTAAAGAATGATGTGATAATGATTAAATAATGATGTGACTATATTTGGAGACAAATTTGATAAATTCTAGAATAATAAGGGATTTTTATTTATAAGAAATGTATAATGAAAATAAGAGTAAGAATGGTGATGGTGATAGTGGCCAAGTAACCTCAAAAACTCCATATGATTGAGTGTTGCATACATAGCCCAAATAGACCTTAAGCCAATGTAGGTCTCTTAATAAGGGAGGAATATAATGGGAAATGATGAGAAATAGATGTTAATATGATGTTTAAATTTTTCAAAAAGGGATGATATGATTTGAATTAAAAATATTATTTTGCAAGGAGATAAATTGTCACTATAGTGTGTCTCCACATAATTTTTGCAACTTAATTTTTGATGTAGCACATGATGGTATGCACTGTGATATAAAACACCCTGATGACCTATTCATAGTGTGAAAAATGACTAACCCCCAATACAATAGATAAATGACACAAACACACCATGATACAGAAAAATTAGGATGACATTGTTTCCATGTGTTGATGAATGGACTCAAGTACAAGCATGTGATAAGAGACACCATGACATGAAAAATCCATGATGACACTATTGGCACATATGGACTAAGTCAAAGGCACAATAGAAAAAATAGGCAAGCAAACAAACACACACAAACTTGAAAATAAAAATAATATAAATTATCTTGTCATTAATCAAGTCAAAACCCATGCATGAAGGCTCAATGATATTGATGGTTGGATGGTGTTGTTGATGTCTTTTACCCTTGGGATAAAAAATAATCAACTTATGCTTGTAAACACTTAAACAATGTCCTTGTCATCAAATCTTGTCTTGACAATAGGGCCTTAGGATTGTCAAGATGCTTAAAATTTAGTAAAAATGCAAAAGTCATGAACCCAATTCCATTATTAATAATTGTGACCTTAATTCCCCCCATATGACACTAGTATTTTTCAAAGTATTTTGACATATTAAGGTTTTGATGGGGTTCAATTTGTATTGATCTAAGCTTAGACATTAATGGCATGATAACCCTTAAAGGTGGAATGATGATCCTAGCAAATAATCATAGGAAGAGGCAAAGTTGTGAGGGATAAATATAGTATTTCAAGTAGTTTAGAAAATCTAAGGTACTTTTGGAAAAATTAAAGTATTAATTATTCATTAGTTCTATGACATGTTTTCATGTTGTAACAAGAAATAATATAGGGATTAATTATGAAGGCATAAACATCATGATATAAGGGTCTTCCAAGTCATTTAATCCTTATTGAGTGTCTTAACAAATGTACCTTAATCATATATAGTTCTTAAAATGTCTTAAATACCCTCTCCATACATGAAATACTCTTGTAACCGCCTATGCACTATTTGCTAACATCCAAATGAGAGTATAGAGAATTTTCAAGGTAAAGAAAAGATGATTAAAATCCTTAGCACACTGCCCCACTCTCGTACATGAAAGGAGGAGCTTTATCAATGCCTGGTTCACCACTTTCATAGGAAAATAAAGGCAAATATGGTAGTTTCTTAAGGTATTTTTGCAGGTTTCTAAGATGAGTATTAATCACAAGAAGGTTTATTAAGGTATTGTTGTAGGTTTTTGAGATGAGTATTAATCACAAGCACCTCCAAGGCACCTTATACATTCTATAGAATACAACCGAGCATTTTGAAAAGTTCTTAGTCTGAAAGAAGTCAGAAACCTATGTCTTTTCTCCATCGGCCTCTTGGTAGCCCAAGAATGGTCAATAGTTTTGCATCAGTCTATATAGGAGGAAGAGAGTTGGAAGCTAATATCTTGGGTAGAGTATGATAACCTAATTCACATTCATTTTGTGTCATTATTCATTTGGTTATGTTCCTTATCTTTATGAACAATCACTAAGGAGTTAAGGCATATAATGAAGACCTCAAATCCCATAGCCTTGGTGTTCAATAGTTTCATAATATGGGTGAGATTATTGGTGAAAATTAACAAGTGTGTGATATGGTTTAAGGATATATTATCCTTCTTACATCATTTCCCAACACTAATTTGGCATGTGCAATCAAAGGAAGGCAAAAATATCTATAGAATGACAGGTTGCATACCTATACATGGTGATAGTTAGGGTTTTGGTTGGTTTTAGACTATTCATTAAATCAAGTGGACTCTAAGAACATATTATTATCCTCATATATTCTCAAGGTCTTATTGTAAGTAATGGTCATGAAGAAGTATTGATAAATGCTTTTAAGGATTGGCCAAGAGAGGTCTCATTAACCTACAAGTCTATAGACTTATAGGTCAACATTTGACCAAAATAGCTTGTAATGAGAGTGTATTTAGGTTTTTTAAGACAATTTCCATACCCAATATCTATTAAAAACCTCTCCTAATATTTGAGGTGATATTCTCCTAGTCACAATCAAAGAGATATCCAAGGGTTTAAAGTACTGATGAGTTGTCAAAATTATAGGTAGGTTCATTAAAGGAAAAAGGTGTTTTCAAATGTGAAGATGATTATTTTCATGTATAAGGAATTACCTTGAAACTCCTATATATTCCTCAGGTCTTATAAAGGAATTATATAAGCCTAAATATATTAGGCATGAAGGGAATGTGAAGTTGCAGGGTTTGAAGAAATTGACAGGGTGAATGTTCTCTATCAAACATAATAAAATAGAGAGATTTATTGGTACTCTAGTGTTTTATTCAGTTGAAAAAGGTATTTTTATAGTGAAATAGATTCCATATTTCCCTCAAATACCTTTTAGAATCATAAGAGATGGAGTTTAATTATGTGACAGGAGGAGTAGGTGTTAGACCTAAGATAAATATCTACAAACTTGTACCTATGAATTGGGACGTTTGGAGGTATCTTAGATATTGGATAAGGAGAAAATTAGGCCAAATAATAGATTTTAAAATCCAATTCACCAACTTATATTAACCCTCATTTTTTTGAGGAGGTTTACAATCAAGAAGCCAATCCAAGAGTAGAGTGGTAGTAAGAATTGAGTCTCAACAAGCACCTACAAGCCTATCTCTAAAATTGAGGAAAATATACATGAAAAAGGTTGAACGTGGGGTATATAGTAATGATATATGTTTAATAGAATGAGGGACAAGTTTTTACCTTGTTTTGAATAAGTAAGTATACAAGAAGGGTACTTTCAATGTCTAATGGGGCATGAAGCCTAAAAGAAACTATAGACATGTTGTGGATAGATGGATAAAAGTACACTTGTTATGATAAGCATAGTTTATAAAGAATGTGTAAAAATATAGATATATCTATATAAGGTTAATTAAAGTACCATGAAGTTTTTCATAAGTCCAAGGTGAAGAATGGTTACAAGAAACCTAATCAAGCCTAAAACCTCACTCAAGCACCTATGCATAAAATAAAGGAAAAGCACATGTGTGGTGATGAGAGAAGTATAAATAAAGTTTTGTAGGTTATTTAAATTATAAATTAAGTATATATTATTAATATAATAATCTATAGTGCCAAAATCAGCTGAGGAAAACTCAACCTCAAAGCCCAGCAGTCAAGAAGGCTTGAAGAGATGTTATAGGCCTACCTACAAATTATGGAGAAAAGTATAGTTTTGGATTTGGTCATGAGGTTTTAAGGTTTTATGTGGTATTATGTGTCACAATTAAGTTTAACACAATTATTTTAAACCCTAGAGAGAGAATAAATCAATTCAAAATAAGCCTTTAGGGTCAAAGTTGCAGGGTTGATCTAAAACCCTAGATATAGGAAAATCAAGTTCAAGGGATAACTAGGGAACTAGTACCTTTTGGAAAATATTAGGAGGAATAATGAGGGATGTTTTATATTTCATGTATTCATTTCCAAAAAAAAATCCATTGGAAGACCTATTTGCTCATAATCTCTCTTTGTCTGCACATACAGTCATAACAAGCCTGAGAAGGTCTGATTCTTCATGTATAAAGTACATTGAGGAAATGCATGGGGTGAAATTAAGTTTAAATGTGTTGAATAGGTCCCCACTTTTCAATTTTTTGTCATTTATTTTTCTCAAAAGTTCCTATGCAATATGAATGACCATTAAGAAGGGAGATCACTCAAAACACCTCTTTTCACCTTGTGAAGGACTCGAGAAAGTATAGTCTTATGCTCAGAACTGGAAGGAGAGTTTGCATGGGTAAAATGCATTTGAGTAATATTTAAGGTGTCCCTATACTACCATTTTTGTCATTTATTCATCCTATGAGGATATGTTCTATATGAACAATCCCTAACAAACTAGGACCCTAAAACCCTGCTATAACCCCTTCTAAGAGTTTGATGAGTAAAAAGTTAGATTTAATGAGTCCAAAAGCTCTTAAACTATATTATAAACAAATTAATGACATATATATATATCTTATAATCATCCATTCGAGACAAAGGCTGGAGACAATGGTCTAAAAGATGCATTTTTAGGCCTACTTGTAGGTGTCTAAGTGATTGATGTATCCCTGACCAGTTGCAGATCATTTTTTAACCTAAGTAGGGGTTCCAAAACCTTATAACACTTATATAAAGGGTCTTCATAGTGGTAAAATAAGTTTCAAGATGCTAATTAGGTTTTAAGAAAGACTATGTTCATCCTTGCATTAAGAGAGTAGAATTGTAGGTCTCTTCAAAGTTGTCAAGAATGAGGGAGACTC
This sequence comes from Torreya grandis, assembly GCA_037957365.1. Classification (NCBI taxonomy): domain Eukaryota; kingdom Viridiplantae; phylum Streptophyta; class Pinopsida; order Cupressales; family Taxaceae; genus Torreya; species Torreya grandis. The sequence continues at coordinate 8,093,868 of JARHVA010000071.1, read as the reverse complement.
TAGATCATCCTTGTAGAAAATTCAATGTCATATTTAAATTATTCTCTAAGGCATATGCAGATCAACCGCACAAGTTGTAGGTGGTAAGGAGAGACATAGCTTGACAAATTGTTTTTCATCCTTCTAAAGTCTAGAGAAAGGTCCTAAGAAATATGGTTTTAATCAAAGATCCTTATAAAAACCTTGTAAAAATTGGATAGGTTCTTAATATAACCTTAAAGGATATGATACACATTTGTAACATAGTTTGGAGGTTTTCAAATGTGTACTAGGTGTCTTAAAGGTAATTAGGAGTTAAATACAATGGAAAGCATGGGATGTTACATAGTAAAGAGGTGAGAGAACATGATGAAGCATGGAGATAACCATCATACAATGAAATTCAAGGTGTCAATGGAACCTCCTTGTAACTACCTCTTCAAAATATGACATTGTAATTCCTCATTCAACCACTAAGACACCTTGAATGAAGGCCACTATACCACCAAGTCAACTCATGGGGCAGTTATGAGACTATTTTCTACCCCTCATTCATGTTTGTAATTATTCATTAGATGATTGATGGTCATTATGGCCTCTCCACTCCATCTTTACACCATGTTCTCCCTCTCTCTCTTTCTCATGTTCTATAAATTGGGTTTAGAAATCCATTGTACACATCGCTTTCTTGGGTATGATAAATTTCCATCCATTCGTATGTTGCATCCTTTGAGATAATATAAGGATTGATTCAGCCTTCTCCATACTAGTCTCTAGTGAGTTATATGCTTGTCTAATTTTAATTAGTGGTTGAATTCTTTCTCCATTTGTAGTTCTTTATTTCTCACCTAGATGGTTTTGGATTGGTCTTCTGTAGGTTACATGATGTGTGAAGGTGTTAATAATTGTGCTTATAGTTGAAACTGATTAGTAGTGTCTTGAACTAGAACTCTCATTCATCACCCTCAAGTTATAGTCATTTAGCATAGCCTCTATGTGAATTAATGATGTCCAGGAGTCCTTTTCGAGAGAGTGTGTAAGTAACTAGTCCTTGTTTTAACCATAAGTGTTATTTAAGGATTAAGTAGAGGAGACATAACATCAGTGCATCACCTCCTATAGTATAGTATTTGATTTCATGTCTTTATTATATCCCTTTTCATTTGAAAAACAAGTAAGCTTTGTAGTTGAGCTTAGATGATGCATCAGGGGAGATATCCCTAAAACTAGAGACTTGCCTCACCCATTAGGCTACCCACACCTAGAGGTGATTCCATTATGTTAGTTAGAAGAGGCAAATTTGAAATTCCTTTGCCTCAAGGGTGAAATCCAAATAGGTAACTTTTGGCATGCCTGGTGGGACTAGAATTCAAGAAGTTTGGAACACTCACTCTCAGCATTTGGTGAACTCAAGAAGTTGCAAACATTCTAGTGTCATATTAGCACTCAAGTTTCATGCCAAAGTTCATCATAAGGTCTTCATCCAAGGGTAAGAATAACTTATTCTAATAGCTTCCCTTGATCTTTATTTACCTCATGATGTTTAATGGTTGGATATGGAGGAAATTTCTATCCTACACTTCCTTATTAGCAATATCATGACCCATACTAGCCCTATGTTGAGCCATATCAGTCTTACCATGATTTCATTGTATCAGTTGAATGAGGAAGGTTTGAAACTCCTTTACCTCAAGGGTGAAATTTAGACTGATAATAGGTACCTCAATAAAAATACTTGATGAAGGATTGAATGATGATTTTCCCAAAGCAGGAAGGATGTGGGAATTAAATATCATGATGATGAGTTACACACTTGATTTTCCCCAAGTAGGGTGGAAGATACGAGCTTGGATTGGATGAATGATTGTTTTGAATTTCCCCAAGAAAGGCATATTTTGAAGGAAACATTTTAATGGTAGCTAAAATATGTTGATTAAGGATTTTTACCGAGTTTAGGATAAGACAAATGTTTTTGGATTCTGTGGATTTATATATCTTAGGGATATTTTTGACCTTTTTTATTTTCTAACTTTTGGATTCTTCTAATTTTTTTATATTTTTAAATTTATTATACATTTTTGACCTTCATGAAGACCAAGGCCTTTACCTTTGTAATTCATAATTTTGCACATAATGGATTTTGGGATAGGGTATTTATTACTAGTGAATCAAGTTGCTAGTTTATTGGAGTAAAACTAGGAAGGATTTGAATCTTCGATGTGTTTTTCAAAAAGAAGACCACTTGCTAAAAAAAAACTATGAGGCTCTTGCTAAATTTTGTTTTGCCTATATTAACTCTAGCCTTATGTGGTGTTGAAGATTGTGTGCACAAGAGTGTTTAGGTGTGCATTGGTTTGTAAACTTTAATTTTGACAAATCAATAATTCTTAAAAAATGTCATCAAGTAATTTAGAAGACCCCAAAACCTAAAAAATGACTATATGCTTACCCAAAATGGACATCAATTATAAAATTTACACCCTTAAATCTCGAGGTTCAATATTGAAATCTTGAAAATGACTAAATATTCACCAAATTATATTTTTTTTAAATATCTTTCAAATCATAAGTCGTGAAACTACGAGACCAATTTTATAAGATGTAGAGTGATCCTAATTTCTTATATGTATTAAAATAAATTTAAATCGCTCATATTTAACATTTATTTTAGTAAACCACCCCCTTTTACCTTTCAATTACTCACCTTTACTATTACTAAGGCTTCATACTTTAATTCTATAAGGAGCGCATACATGCTTCTATTTTATATAGTTTCAAAAACATGTATAGTTTAAAAAATTCATATTTGGCTACTTTAGGGAATGCATACAAATTATATCACTTATGCACATTTGTTTTTATAGTTTTAAAAACATGTATAGTTCAAAAACATTCATAGTTTCCTACTTTTAGGAATGCATACGCATTTTTAGTGTTATAAATACGTACATATTCTAGGCTTGGTGTTTACTAAGCTTGAAAAATATAATGCATACACATTAGCAGTAAATTTGTGAAAAAAATTCACAAAATTGTCCCCCGACTTTCTGCACTTACCCCATAACAAAACTTATATAATATCAATAAACTATTACACAAATTTCGGCAATTTTTTGCATTAACATTCCCATATTTATTTTTTGAAAAAAAATCAAATAAACACGTAACCAAATTTTTTAACATAATTTTATCATCATCATTTCTCAATAGTATTACCATTATATTATTATATTTACCTATTTTTTGGTGCCAAATGCCCATAAAAATCTCATAGCCTTTCTTATCTATATTTGTTTAATATTTTCAAATGAATTTTGTTTTGGGTAAATTTAAGAACGCCAGTTATTTTGGATTTGATGGATTTATTGTCTATTAATAATATGTCCTTACGATGAGTAGTTATTGAATACATATATTATGTTGTTTTCATGGGTGCTCTTTGTACAAAGGGATGAGCATTTTTTCAGGGTGGACACTAAGTTATCTAGATCAAGTGGATACACAAGTTCAAGTGAAAACACAAGTCAATCAAGTGCACAACACAGTTGCAAGTTCAATAAAATAAAAAACATGAGAATAATGCAAAAAAAAAATATTTTGAACAAATATTCAACACTCCATGTATAGCTCAATATCTCAAATGTACAAATATGGAGTGAAATGTGTAACTCCCCCATGAGAGTTGGTCAAATGTGCTAAGAATAGAGTGTAACTTCCATACCTAGAATAGCTAGTCAAGAGTAACTCCATATAGTTAATAATGAGTCAAACATGTAACTTTTATGACAATGTAAACCTAAGTAAGCATATCCCATGAGTGTATGGAAACTCCAAGTGAATTGTAATAACCCATGTGGAAAGCTTAGGAAATTATATATAATATAATAAATACAATGATAATAAATACCCTACACTAACACCCTCCCCATAAGTGCAGTTTAGGTGGTAAATAAAAATTGGTCCCAGTAACTAGGCCTAACAAGGTACCTATGTACAAAGTAACTCTCATAAAGTGGATAAAAGGAGAAAACCCATAGAAAAAAAAACTACCCCCACAAAGAGAGAAAAGAAGAAGAAAGAGCTAGAAGGCCCCATGAAGATGATCTTGAATTAGTCCACACTACAAGTACAACTTGCAAGATGACCAATGTCAATAATGAGATCTTTTGTGTGAAGATTATATAAGTTTCATCTACATCAAATAATGTTTCTTCTTTTTGCCAAAGGAAGAACATGAGGTGTGTAATAAAATTTTACCCATTCCATAAATGAAGATGAAGGCAATAGTACGAAGATATCTAAAAGAGGTCCCAAAAAAATGTGTGGCATAGGTTTGGCAAGATCATGTATAAGAACAAGAGGTAATGCCATTGAATTTATATTGTTAGAAGGACATAGAACATTTGTTGGAAGAATGTCCATGTGAAGAGGAGAGCTTAGATCAACAATCATCAAACCTAAATAAGATACTATAAATGAAGCACATAGATATGTAATATGAATATTTATAAGAACATATAAGTCATCGAGGCTCTCAATGGATTTACTCACACTAGAAACAATAGACTCCTCCGAAGTAAAAGACTACGAAGGCTTTGGAATAACATCATCCTAAATAGGGATGGAAGTAGAATTTGTAATAGGATAGCTAAGATCAGATAAAATCTCATCTTATAGTAGTGGCTTGATATAAAGATGATCATAATCCACCATGAATGTGTCATCATAAGAAATAGGAGTAGGTAAAGGGAGTATAATGGTCTCTGAATAAATGATAGGAAGAGGAGGAAGAGGAGTGATAAATATCTTAGTATGATCTCTGAAAAAATACTACATGATGCTTCAAATAGTGTAGGGATATTATGTATGCTCCACGTGATCATGAATATACATGGAAAAATGCAATAGTAAGGTACCAAGAACCTTATCATAAGTGTTATCCCACTTATTATATCAAACAAGATCAATGGGAATCAAAATATGTCCATATGGGAATGGAATACGATTCGTACTTGTGAGCAAGTGTTCCATGTAACGACACCAAGAATCATATTTGATCTTTACAAAAAGAATAATTGGTATAGAATCAACTCTCCTCATCAGTTGGTATCTCTCAAGTGGAGTCAACATGACTAAGAGAAGATGCCAAATAAATTTAATGATAAAAACATTGTAAAGTAACAATACATGCTTAGCGAATGGATGTCAAGCTTAGATAAAAATGTGTCCACAAATCCAAGATCAATATAATCAAATGACACCAAAGTAGCACACAAGTCAAAAAAATTGAGTGTGTGCATAAGAGAGAATGTAGGGCCCACAACAATAACCCCAAGACAATCAATAATGACCTCCCTATGTTTACAAGTAACACAACACACTCAAATGTATGGATGTCATACTCAATCAACAATACGTGAAAATAAGTAAGATAAAATAGTACACAAGTGCCAATGCATGTTTCAATAAATGGATGTCAGACATAACTAATAATGTGTCTAAATGTGAGCAATTAGTGTAAGAAGTGACAATGTAAATATGCCAAGGATGTGTACAAATCTCAATAAGTAATATAAAATATTATTGTGAAAGGATTTAATCACCTATTATATCAAGCCTCATCTTCCAATGGAATAAATTACATTGAAAGTACTAAACAAGGGGCCATGAAGTGGGGGTTTGGGGGTGACAGCCCCTAGCGGGATCAAGGGGCAAAGCCCCTTACGGGGTCTAAGGATAGATCCCTGAGAATTTTCCCTATTACATTATAGGGTGGGGTAGATGGGCAACACCCCTAATGCCAAACAAAATTTGGAGCTTGTGTGGCAATTAGAATTGCCCAAAATTCACCAATTTTATCTTTAAAATATCTCCCTAAAAAAATGTTCAATCAACTCCCTAGTTTTTGGCACTTTAATATTTAGTGTATTTTACAAAATAAATGAGACCAATGGATTAGGAACAAAAAACATTAACTTTTGAAGAAAAAAACACTTGAATTTGAGACACTGATCAAAATTTATTACAATATCATGTTTGTGTCATTAATGGTCCAAATTAATTAAATTTACACAGAATAATTTTTTTTCCTAAAGTTAAACCACATACATAGCCTTGTAACTAGGCATTGGAATCAAAATTGAACCACTTACCTCTCGAATAACAATGTTAAGTCTAAATCACTCCACCTATGTACCTATACATGCTTCTAAATGGACAAATATCCTTTTGATGGTAAAATAAACCCAACTATTTATAAACATAATTAAAAATAGCTTGAATGAAAAAATTAGGGCATAGATAAAAAAAAATTATTTTGCAAACTTAGCTTTGTGAGTGAAAGTATAGAGGAGCCACCTAGGGAAGAAGAAACCTCAATGAAGATCTGCTCATGGTAAGGATGGCACACACAAAATGGCATAAGGTTTTCGTAGTAGCTCATTGTTTGAATGCTAAAAGTGCCAACAATGAGTGTAGACACTAGAAATCCATACACTACAGCTATAGATATTGCATTAACCTTTAAACCACCCCTTGGCCCACTTTGAGTTAGATAATTTACCAATTCTCTAATTATTAACCTCGAACCATTTCCCAGGGAATTAACCACTAGTCATTAATGAAATTGGCTAAATTTAGCCACTTTTGACTATATCCCCTCAATCATCGATGGTCAACCCTCGACCTCTACCTCAGGAGTGTGTGTTCTAAAGAGTCAACTGCAACTCACTCATTAATTACTAGTTATTTAATTTTAGTTTGTTTTTCACATGATCAATGCATGTTAGATTATTTGTTAAAATCTCTCATTTTAATGCTCCTTTGCCCTATATTAAGATATGAATATGAGGTTGAATTCATCATTCTAGTGTAAGAGATTTTGACTCCCAAGCAAATCCAAAAGTTTCCCAGCGAACTAGGAACTAGGTCAGAGACTTAAGGTGTTTATGCAACTCATTATCTTGAACCAAGGTACTATTACTCTACTAATATTGCTCCATGATCCACAATATCTTTTAGCTAACCTCAACATTTATCAGACTAGCAATACCTAAAACCTAAGTATCTATGTTTTTTATCAAGATTCAGTAATTAGCTTTATTTATTTTAGTGCTTGGGTCATTCCCATTCTCTACACTTTATTCCTTGTGTCAAAGTTTTGCAAACTTTAGACACTTCATATCCTACCCAAAACCACCCATAGCCTATTTTAATCACCCAAACACCCAACTCCCAAACCAGATACCTCTGAGCATTACTGTCTATCTCACAACCAATATTCAACCCAAACACCACTCCCAGAACCTCTCTATAACTCTCCCCAACATACTTCTTTTCCCAAACCAAATTATATAGTAACCATTGACAATCGTACCTAACTACCAATGGTTAACAACCACTGATGGTCACACCTAACCGCTAATGGTCACCTAACCGTTGATGGTCATACCCAACCACCAATAGTCATTGTGTGTCATTTTACAATAGCAATCTAATTTAACCGATCTATATGTACCCAAATCTCAATTTATGAGTTTTTTTTTATCACAAAACTTTAACTTATTTTCTGAATCAAATTTGAGTATTTTGGCATTAGTATTCAATCATTTATTTCTATATTTAATCAAAATCACTTGTTTCTTTTCAATCATTTCTTGTATTTGATTATAGTACCTTCTATCATTTCATACAAGCATATATTTTAAATTTATAAAAACTTAAGTGTTTTAAAAGTGTGGATTGACAGCCTCCAAGGAAGCTTATGCTTCTTAGATCTAGCTCACGCTAGGCAATCCACCCTACTATCTCACTAATCCACCATTTTTTAGATTGCTTTCTTATCTGTAGGTCATCCTCCCTAGATAAAGAGGAGTATCGACAATAATCTATATTCATGTGTGCATAACACATCCAGGTTCTACTAACCTCACCTTTCTTTCAAGTTTTACTCTTTCTAAACAAGAAAATAAGCAAAATTTTAGTGAAACATTCTAGCACGCCTGATGGGACCCTTGAGCTTTCTCTTGGGTTCGTAGTTATAAGACATTAAATTGCATTAGAGAAGAGTCTTTTATTCTATTCTTTTCTAAAAATTAAATGTTCTTTATTTCCTTTATTCCTTTCCAAAATGCAAATTCTAGTTTCTTTTGCTTTCTTGAAAAAAAGTGAAAAATGTCATTTTTGCTTTCATTTTTAAAAATCAAAAGTACTCATTCTTGGCCTAAGCTTTGCATCATCATATCACATCAAGGTGCATCTTATTTATTTTGTATTCATTTTAAAAGATACCAAAATTTTCTTTTAGATTAAAATTAACTTTGCATCCATTGTTTACTTGTACTGATTAGCTCACATAGCTTAATTTAATCAATTAAATTAATTGTAGTCTAACTTCTTATCACACACATAATACCAAACCACACATTCAATCAAACATCAAAACATTGACATAAGGCCTAACTAGGATTTCATCACCTAGCAGTCACCTTTCCTCAGCTATCCTACTTGGATTTCACCACCAAGGGAAGAACCAACTTAGTACGTTGGTTGATTATAATCTCTAGCAACTCGATATATTCTAGCTAAGCACCTGACACCCTTATCACTGTGATGTGTGAAGTGATGGGGTAGGCCCCAATATCAAGCCATGTACCAAGTTATAGTACAGATATTGAGAGCCTTTAAATACCTAAAACCATCTTTAGACATATTCTTCTAGTACCCACTCTACATGCCCAAGTTGGTCTTCATAAACTCCTTAAAATTGAGGCATAAGCCTAAAGAGAGATAAAAAGTATTCTAGGATTTAAACGTACTTTAGTGTATGCTTATTTTCTTTGAGATATTTTTATTTTAATTTCTTCTATTTTGAGTTTATGAGACCACTTTTCCTTTCTTTCCATCTCCTTTACATGGTGTTGACAATATAATAACTAAGAAACCAAGAAAATCAAGATCCACCTCTCAACCACCCATCTTCCTCTTCTTCTTCATCCATGGAGTACATCTCGAATATATAAGGTTCTCCCCATTTTTATAGAAGTCCTAGTATCCCTTGAATGGTTTCACAAGGTGATGTGGATTTCTCCACATTTTTGGATGACAACCCCATATCCCTCTAACACTACCTTAATACCATGTCTTATTGTACCCCCATTTAAATTCCATCTATTAATCCACCCTATGGTATGCCATCCCATATTATGGGTAGCACCTTTATTTCCACCATTTCTACCCAACCCTTAGTCACCCAAAGATCTTTTTCTACCAACAATCCCTCTAAAACCAACCTAAATGCGTTCCACCCCAACAAATAAATCTTCTATTATAGGAGCAAGCCAACCTTTGGTCACCTATTCTCCACTTACCATTGGAGTACCCTCTACTAGTGTTGAAACCCTTCCTCTTGTTATCTCCAATGCACCAACCTCCACTCCATTCCAAAGATTGGTGGTTTCCATACCTTCTACCCTTCCACCCATTAGTACCAAGGTTACCACCCATCCTCAAACTATCAACCCAACCATACCTCCAACTCAACCCATGTTAATTCCTCAACAAGTGCCCATTGCACCCAATCCAAGATATATTTCTAACTCAAGAGGCTATATGGCTCCACCTTCTACTCAACATCTTATATCTACTTACCCATACATGGCATCTTCCCAACCATCCATTTCCACATACTAATATGTGATATCCTCTCAACCTTCCACTAGTTATCTGTATGTTTAACATACCCAACCCCAATAGAACATACTGTATAACTATAGGAGTGCACAACTGTAAACTAATTTAGTTAAGATGTTAATGGACAAGATGACCAATTTAGAGTCATTTATTTCAAGTGCCCATAACCTATTATCATGAAATCAAATTCACAATGAACCAATTCATCCATCTATCCCATCTAACCTTATCTTCCTCAATGGGAACTTCTAAAATTTTCAAAATTTTGAGCAAGGAAGATCCTCAGCAACATCTTAGAGAATTTAGACATTCTTTTTATTTGATTGCTTATGATAATGCTCTCCTTCTTCGCACCTTTCCCGTGTCCCTATCTGGTCTAACATTAGATTGGTACAAATCTATTACCAAGCACTCCCTCTTTTCTTTTTCCCAATAAGCTCAAACCTTCTTAGATCATTTTTCCATAAATATATCTAAGAAATTTTCCATCACCGACCTCTACTCCATTTGTTAATTTGAGGATGAATCAATTATTGATCTCATATCTTGTTGGAGAGGTTTGATAAACCAACTCTCTTTCTCTTTTTCCCAACCTGAGATGATTGAGATTTTCTCTCGGGCTTGTGCCAAACATATTTCTTCCACTTTATAGGTTTAGACTTTCAAGACCTTTGATGAGGCTTTCAACATGGCATGGAAATTAGAGATTATAGCCATTGATGATGGGAAGCTAAAATTGAGAAACAAGAACTCTAGTTTCAATTCAAATGAAACTTCCTCCTCTAAAACCACCAACCACTCCAACACCAACACCAAAACCAAGGGAACCATGAATGCAATTATCCTTAAAACCACCCCTCCTCTGGTTGTTAACCAACCCAAATATTCTAATTCTTCCAAATATAATATTCAAAACCAAAACCATAATATCCAAAATCAATATACTCTACTAGGGGAGTCATATGCTTTGGTATTGGAAAAGTTTTTGAAAGCAAATATCATACAACTTCATCCAATTAAATGCCCATAGAAATTCAATTACTCTCATCCTATACTTGACTAGTATAAGGAGAACAAATTGTGTGGTTACCATCGTGTCATTGGTCATGGTGTTAGTAGATGCAACACTTTTAAAAGCATTGTCCAAGGGTTGATTGACAAGGGGGAACTCGTGTTGGATAACCCCAATGCACACCCAAATCATTCACTTGATATTTTTAGGTAACCTTTTCCCAACCATTCATCTTCCACCAACAATAAAAGTAAAAAAGTAGAATCCTCTCACAACCATGAAGTTCACATAGTCAATGTGGTTCTTAGTGAGCTCATAGTTGAGGAAATCGTAGCCCAAACCACTTATTCTTCCCCTCCACTTATTGAGGTAGTGGATTTACCTTCTATTCCTTTGGAAACCAAAACAAAGGAAGCCATTATCCTCCCCTTTCCACGTATTAAGGTAGTGGAAACCACCAGCCCCTCTCCTTTAGAATGCATGATATAGGATATCACCATCGCTTCCCTTCCTTTTTCTTCCATGATTGAAGTCTCCACTCTTCCTTTAAAAAGCCTTCCTAAAGAAGAGGTTATTTCATCTTCCCCTTTCATGGAGGAATCACCTTCCAAAACCTTAGAGCCTTTAATTGAGGAAAAGGACAAGGAAAATCACTTCCCTTTCTCAACCCATGGGTTTGTCCTTTGAGTCCAATACAAAAGGAACCAAACCCATATATAAGCCATTCTCTAGATTAGTTTAAAATTTGGAGTTCCTATCCTAGACCAACATGAATCATACCATATTTTGTCACCATCTTAAGCTCCCCTATACAACCAAGCAAGATCCCTCAACCATAAAATTTTTAACCCAACCTTCCACTTCCACTAGTGAACCCACCATCATCCCAACCAAACCATTAAAAATATCTACCTCCCAAACTATAGGCAAACCTTCCAACCCAACTCCACCCAAAGTAACCCAAGCACCTTATACCATCCCAACAAATCCCATCAAAAACTTAGGCATGATCCCCACTTAGAGCCTTACTCACCCTCCATTGAAGTTGGATTTATCACCATCTAGTGCACCAAATAAACCACAAGTTAATCCAACTAAGAAAGTGGAACCACCTAGGATCCCAAATATCAAGACCTTGCCACCCATTTCTACCTTGCCTTCCATTTTAGGACCACATCCTTCTTCCATCCTAGGACCTCATCCTTCCATTGAGAAAATAAGTCTCCCAAAGACAACCCAAACCCAACCTCCTCTTTTAGCTACACCTCTACCTATTATTTCCATGCCTTCTACCTCCAAACCATCCACTACCATGCCTTCTACTACTAACCCTTCTATTTCCAAACCATCCAATACCAAGCCTTATATTTATAAACCTTCTACCTCCAAACCATCTACCTACAAGACATTAAATTTTGAACCATCTACCTCTAAGCCATTAAATTCCAAAATTACACCCACCAAGAATATTATACCACCCAAAACTCCTATTGTAAAGCCTACTCCTAAGTAGGCTTCCACCCCAAAGGTCAAAGCCAAAACCCCAACACCCTTACCACCTTTGCTTGAGTCTTACTCAACCATCTTACAAATATTATTGCAATATTCTTGCTTGAGTTTTCCCCTATCAAACCATTTGACCCCCATAGTCCTAAGACATCTTGGTTTAATGAAAATCTAATTTGATCATACCATAGAATGATAGGGCATGATACGTATAATTTCAAAGCTCTCCAAGTCATAGTACATCAACTATGTGATGAGGATGACTTATTGTCAAAATATATTCCCATTATCCCACTACCAATCCAAGAACCAAAAGTAACCACCCAACACTTACCTATTCTCACACTCCCATCTAAGAGTGAGGAGGAACTGAAGCAGTCCTCTAACCCAAGTCTTTCCCAAATCTATACCATCCATGTGGTCACATGATCACAAGCCCAAAAAAAAGATAAAGGGAAGGCAAAGGTGTCCATTCCATGGACATACCCTTCCTCCACTACCCAATCATCTAACCAAACCCAAACACCTTCACCTTTACCCACACCTCAAGTGTCCATCTTGGGTGCCTCACAATCTAACCCTTTTGAGTCAATCTAAAGAGTAGTTCTAAGGTAAATTCACCAAACACCAGTGAAGATGAGTTTATATGAACTAATCAATACCTTGCCCCATCATCATCAGGTGATGATAGAGGCTTTACAATCCATAGAGGTTTAACCAAAATATCCATAACCTCTAGCAGCCTTTATCAGAGCTCTTTAGCTTTTCACCCTTGTTAACTTTAAGGATTCGAAAATACCTTCCATTCATCCCCACAATCTAGATCCTCCCCTCTTCATTACCACATACATAAACTAAACCCACATCAAGAGGCTTATGATTCATGGAGGGGCTAGCATCAACATTATCTCCTCTCACATGTATGACCAACTAAAATTACCGAAGAACATTATGTCAAAAACCACAGCAGTGCTCTGCTCCTTTAATAACACTATGGAAACAACTCTAGGAACTATCATCCTCCACATTCATTTAGGACCTCGCACACTTCTTGAGCTCTTCTATGTAATAAAAGGTGAGTTCTAGTAAAATATTTTACTTGGACACCCTTGGATCCATTCCATGAATTGTGTGCCATCTATCTTACATCAATGCATCAAGTTTGAGCATGAGGGTCAAATAGTTACCAAAGGAGCTGACCCAATTCCTTTTACATCATGCAACATGAAGTATCGACTAAATGATGTTCTCCTTCTCCCATCAACCAAACCTTCACCAACCAAAGATGACTCCACCTCTTCCATCAGCCAAACCTTGACTAGCTCATCCATCCCTTCTACCCGAATCCCCATGAAGGACCCCTTGGTAAACATTCTAACATTTCTCACTTGGGGAGTATCGCCTCTTGACCTTGGATTCCTTCCCTACTTCCCAAGAGTATGGGAACCTTGACCAAACTCCCATTTATGATTTCAACATTAGAACCATTATTCCTTTTGGGCCTCCCAATATCAAAACTAATCTTGTCTATGGTATACTTGATCAACTACTTTCTGCCTCCTCTTTTACTTGACTATTCACCTCTGATTTCTCCTATCTGGATAAACTAGAGTTCACCAAGACATACCTCCATAGGTGTGCTAAGAAGGGATTCAATCTAGGATGGTATGAACATGGACCACATGAGTTTTTTTTATGTAAGACCCAAAAACCTCATGAGATATTTGGTCTTAGATTTGTTCCACCTAAAGAGCCAACCAATTTGCCTCCCATTACCATCATTGATGAGGAAGTTCCATCCTCACCAACCCCTTCATAATTGAGATATGAGGATCTCAAAATCAGTCCCCTTAGCTTTTTTTCATTAACATGATTAGATTAAGACCCTTGACTTATCAAAAGGATGGAGAGATCATAGGCATTCATCTAACTCACCCTGAGATGGTAGAAGATGACTCTCTTATCATTAATACCATTTAGTGTCAGGATGATGATTCCCTTCTTGCCTATCTTAGTGTAGAAGAGTCCACTATCTAAAAATCTCTCCCTCCTAAGACTTCAACCATGTTGAACTAATCCACCATAGATGTCAACTTGGGTACTCATGATAACCTATGCATTGTCAGAATTAGACAATCACTAGATTCCTTAGAGCGTCAAGATTTCCCCTCCTTCCTGTAAGACCATATCATAGCATTTACTTGGTCTTGCAGTGACATGGTAAGAATCAACCCTTCCATCACCACCCATAATATCATTACTGTCCATGATGCCAAGCCTGTCAAGTAGATACTTCATCATATGCACCCTCACATAGACCTTCTTATCAAAGAAGAGCTTCAATGCCTCATATCCATAAATTTCATCCAACCCATTGATTATCTCGAATGGGTCTCGAATGTCATGCCTATAACCAAATCAATCGGGGGACTATGCATTTGCTTGGATTTATGTGATCTTAACCTTACATACTCGAAGGATGACTTCCCTTTGCCAAGAATTGACCAACTTATTGATCTTACAGATGTCCATGAGATGTTATCTCTTATGGATGGTTTCTCAGGATATAATTAGATCTTAACTACCCCTAAAGACCAACATGATACTGATTTATCACCCCATGGGGAACCTTCTACTAGAGGGTCATGCCTTTTGGTCTGAATAATGTTGGTGTAACTTATCAGCATGTTATGACCTACATCTTCCATTAACTTAATCACAAAACCATAGAGGGTTACGTAGATGACCTTATTAATAAGTCTAAATGTCATAAATATCATTTAGTAGTTCTCAAGGTCATCTTTGAATGCCTCATACATTACCATGTTCGCCTTAACCCCAAGAAATGAATTTTTGAGGTTTTATCAGGAAATATCCTTGGCTTTATCATCTCTCTTCGAGGAATCGAAGTTGATCCCACCAAAATCAAAGTGATCCTTGACATACCTCCTCCAACCAACCTCAAGCAACTCTATAGTTTTTAGGGGAAGCTCCAATCCATTCATCACTTCATATCTCAGCTATCTGACAAATGTCAACCTTTCCATCACCTTCTTAATAAATATATATATTTTAAGTAGAATAAAGACTGTCAAAAGGCCTTTAACTCACTTAAAGAATACCTCTTTCTCCACCCATTCTCGTTCTTCCCAAAGAGGATCAACCTTTCTACCTTTATATTTATGCCACCGACCACTCTTTAAGGGCAATGCTTATGCATCGTGATGATAAGCATAAAGAGAAAGTTGTTTACTATATAATGTGAATGCTTATAGAGTAGAAACTTGGTATACCCATACCAAAAAAAATTACCTCACCTTAATCTTCGTGGCTTCTAAACTCTGCCATTACCTTCTCAACCATAAAACCTATTTCATAACCAACACTGACCTGCTAAGGTATATGTATTCCAAGCCATACCAAAACCAATGTATGGCTAAATGGCTCATGATTTTATCTGAGTTTGATCTTGATTTCCTCCTTCAAAATTCAATTAAAGGGAAAGTCATCATCGACTAATTGTCCAAAGCACCTTTAGCGAACAACCAACCTTCTCCTCTTGAGTTTCTCGATGAGTCCATTGTGACTCTTTCTCAAGAGGACGTCACCTATCAAATGACCATGTTATTCGATGGATCAAAGTGCCAACATGGTGGGGGTGTTGGTATCATTCTCATCCCTCTTAATGGTGAACCCCTTCCTTTATCTTTCAAGCTTGATTTCAATTATACCAATAACATGGCTAAGTACAAATCCCTAGTGATAGGTCTCCAAACTACTTTAGCCTTGGGAGTCAAGATGATCAGTATTTTTGGTGACTCCCAACTCGTGGTCAATCAAATCAATGGATCTTATGAATGTAAAAATGACATCTTGCAATAGTATAAACAACTAGTCGATGTACTCTTAGCATCATTTGAACATTACCTTATCCAAGCCACTCCATGATCTATTAACAAGTTCATTGATATAATGGTTTCCCTTGCTTCCCTGATCCTATCTGCACCTTCTAATTCTAGACTTTTTATCACTATCCATCATCTTACCAAGCCTTATTATACCAAATTAGACCTTCCTTCCATTTGTACTATGGAAGAGGCCCCATCTAATATTAGGTATAAGCAAACTTTTGACTATCTCAACCTAGGCATCATTCCCTCTAATCTTTCGAAGAATGGTCAAAGAGAATTTATTTAGAGTACCTCTTGTTATACCATACTAGGAGGGATTCTTTACAATCATGGCTTTGATGGTCTTCTTTTTTGTTTTTTACATAGTCATGAAATTTCTCATGCTATCAGAGAAACACATGATGGGATTGGTGGGGGACACTTTAGTGGCCTAGCTATCGCTAAACGTATCCTTCACCTTGGCTACTATTAGCCCACCCTTAAGTAGGACTATTATGATTATGTGAATAAGTGTTTTAAATTTTAGCAACACACCAATTTACATCATGCACTGAGTCATAGCCTCCAAGTATCTAAGAATTTATGGCCCTTCTCCTAAAGGGGACTAGATCTTATTGGTGAAATTCATTCTATCATCACTATGACCAAATATTTCACTAAATGGGTGGAGGTTATTCCTCTCATTTCAACCAAAGCCGAAAATATTGTCTATTTTATTAACCATAACATTATCTAGTGTTTCAGTGTTCCTCATAAAATAATCACCGATAATGGTAAATCTTTTAAGAATAAAAAAGTCTAGGGTATTTGTGACGCATTTGGTATCAAGTTAAGTTTTTCATTGCCTTATCATCCATAAGCTAATGGACAGGCTGAAGCTTCTAACAAAACCCTTAACAAAATGCTAATTAAAATGGTTAATGTATCTGGTCGGGATTGGCATTTACACATCCTCTTCGCCTTATGGGCATATCGTACTAGCATTCAAACCCCTACGGGTGCTACCCCTTTCTCTCTTATTTTTGGAGTAGAGTTTGTTTTGCCTCTCAAAGTCCAAATTCTCTCTCTTTGTATATCCCTATAGGATATCATTTTTGAGGGTGATTATCATCAAGAACATTTAGCCCAACTTGAGATACTTAATGAGCGTCATTTGGGCACATGTAACCATATTTGTGTCTATCAAGAATAAATCAAGCGTGCTTGTAACAAAAACCTAAGAGAACAAGAATTCAACATTGGAGACCTCATCTTAAAGTAGAATCAACATGTAACCAATATGGAGAAAAGCAATTGGGGCAAGTTTGCTTTCAATTATCTTGGACCTTATATCATTACATACAAGTATGGATCAAGAGCTTATAAGTTATCCTCTCTTGAAGGGAAACCATAACCTAATCCTCTCAATGCTTCATAGCTACATTCTTTCTTTTGTTAAATAAGATCAAACTCACCTAATGTCTAACTTAAGCTCGTCCCTTATTTCATGATATTTCTACCTTCATTACCTCACTTTGAGGACAATCAATTAAAGCACAAAATAATGTGATTATTTGTCACAATTATAGCCATAAGAACAAAATCATATATCTTATGGGTCATTCCTAGCATTTTCAAACTGCTCCCTTGAAGGACAGATACCAAACCAATCAAAATTGCTTCATATAAGGTATATTTCTCCCTTGAAGGATAGCTATCAACAAGCCTAACACAAGTCTCAAAAAGCTTAAACCATTCCCTTGAAGGATAAGTAAAATCATTTGTCAAAAGCAAGCAATTTTTTAGAGGCTTATCATATCAATCAACTTCCCTAAAACCTCTCAAAGCAATAACAAAAATATCAAAAGACCCATTATTCAGAAGCTATAATTAGCTTTCATGAGTATACATCCCGCATCGATCAATCTACACCATCTATGACATAAATTTGTTTATATTGTCTCTTTAGCAACCTATAGAATAGGCAAGCTAACCTCACACAAAGGTTCATTTATTATCCATCTCCCCTTTATACCCTCTATAAAACAAGGTATTTTGAGCTTACTCGATACTATGTGATCAAAAAACTTTTTAACCAACCAAAGAACGTTGATTTGAAACATGTGATAGGCTTATTTTCATAAGTTGATCTAGCTACCTTTTGTTTTAGTCCTTGCCAATGAAAGAGAATTGTGTCTCCTGCTTTATCATACCTACTTGTTTCTACATTCATTAAGACGTTTGTCTCTTGATCATCTTATCTTTTCTCACACATAGTTTTGTTATCCAAACTTAATCTATGTGTTTTTAAGCTCAATCAACCTTCATCTAATTACATACCATTCATTAAACAACATTTAAATAAACATTTTGTGTTTTGTTTAGTGATTTGCTTTTACTTTATTTTTTTAAGTATTTTAACCATAAAAACATTTTAATAAATTAACCATCTCATATATAAAAAATCATCTCATCTATCTAAGTAACCAATCACATCTCACCAATCATAACCATTTTTCACATCTATGACCTTTTAATCATTTATTTTATAAATAAATGAGTCATCCACATATGTTATCCATCACATGTCTATCTAAATAAGGAAGCATAGATTCATTAATTTAAAACATCCACGTTTCTAATAAAGTATACATATACTCATGAGAGAAGTGTTAATCATAACATCATCAAAAGCAACATCATGAACATAAAGTAAATCATCCATAACCATAAGCAATATCCATAAAGCCATAAATCACATCATAAGATCATAATCAAAATAATCATAGTGTCCATGTCTCTTAAAAGATATGTACATCTCACAACATCAACTCGTAGGTTGGTATCAAAATCATATAACACATCAAAATAGGTGTCTCATAGGAGTCTAAGGTGGAGGGGCACTACTGCTACCTAAAACCTGTCTATCTCTAAGATCTATCTATGCACTCATAGATGTTACCCACTAACTCGATGTAGCACTATTATCTCCCCAATAACCATTGCTTTGTACTTAGCATATCAAGGCTCATCTAGAAGTTGTCTAAAGACCAGTGCCTCATAGTATATGAGCTCCTCGACTGTGGCCACATACCTCACCACAGGGATCATCCTTGATGGTCCTATAGGTGCAGGTGCCCACCCTCCTACCTATCTCAGGGCATCACTCTCTTATGTAACAAAGGCAAGTTACACAAGTGTTATATCCCTCTCATTCATAAGGATAGCCTCCTGGCCTTATGTCATATCTCTCTCTATAGTCACCACTACTTGAGTTGCCTATGTTATGGCTGGTGCAACCCTCACTTGATCTTTCTCCATGATGAGTGCCTGCCTGTCAGGGGCATCCATGTCCATATGGTCCCCACCCCCTCTACCATGTCTACATTAGGAGCCTTTTGTACACTGTCTCCCCTAAACATTGTGATTGCATAGTGACCCTTAAACCATACAAGGTAATCTTACATCATTGATATCTACCACCATAGGTAATAACTTGTGGTCAATCTCTATCTCCTTTGGGTATGGAGGAGGTAGTGGTGCCTCAGCATCCTCTCTCCTATACCTCAAAAAAATACCTAAAACACCTTGAACTAACCCAAATTG
Source organism: Torreya grandis (assembly GCA_037957365.1). Lineage (NCBI taxonomy): Eukaryota > Viridiplantae > Streptophyta > Pinopsida > Cupressales > Taxaceae > Torreya > Torreya grandis. The sequence continues at coordinate 8,074,185 of JARHVA010000071.1, read as the reverse complement.
TCTCCTCACCCTTTCAAATGGGATAAGTTCCACCTCATGCTCCCATATCTGATAAATGCACTTGTAACTTTGCAATGACAAGGTCTACCTAGCATAGCTCGCCCATGTTGGGAATATGGTATATAGCTGCCAGATAACCTCCCCATCAACTAGTGCATCCAACTTATCCCTATACCACTCTAGATCTTATATTATTCCCCCTGGTGCTATAAGTGTGTAGTCACCTCTCTATCTCATGAATCCCACTCCAAACTCCCCTTGGTCCCATGTCTGCAATGGAAATCCACTTGGTCATAGCACCCTAATGTGTTTATACACCTAACAATATAGAACAAACCTGATGCTAATGTCATATCACCTATGTAGCCTATATCCCTAAAGCTCCTAGTAGATATGAACTAGTAGGATAGGTGCCCATGCAAATATTGTCTGAACTATCAGTATGTCTACAAAAATTCCTAACAATAAAAAGGGAAATCTATGCATATTAGAATCAGGAAGTGCATAATAGGTCATAGATATCATCATCACCCTGACAAGTTATCTCTCTCCCATGTCCATGTGATACATAGTTGCATAATGGAATCCTCCCACATGCCACCTCGTATGAACAAAGTCCATGCTAAATATCTATATGTGTATCTCACTCCTCACGACCGATATGCTCTATCGGCTCACCTTGTATTGATAGCCACAAAATCCAAAGAATGCCTGCTATCAGGATGGTAATCTCTCCATTCAGTAGTAAGAAAGTGTTGGTGACTAGGTCCCATCTCTCAATGATAGCTACCAACATCATCACATCTCTCGACATGTGATGATAAAATCTCATACCTCCTAGACCCACCACTATCATGTGTTCCCACTCCTGATCTGTCATAGACCTGTGTACCTCATCCAAGAGCTGAGGCACTTGGTCTTGCATTTGTAGCTAATCCCTTATTTTCAAAGATAGACATATACCTTAGTTCACTTTACCCTTCACACATAGCCTATGAATTATACCTATTCACCCTACCCCCCACCTTAACCTATTTTACCTCATTTACCCAACACTTACCCAATCCTACCTAATCAAAGTCTTACCATCACCAACCAAACCCTTACCCCATCTAACATCCTAACCAAACCCTTAATTCATTCCTATACCTTCCCAACCTTTAACCCATTCCTAATCTATGTTATACCCCATTCCCACCCCTTATAACAATCGTTGACGGTTGAGTGTCGATCGACGATGGTTCCTTATGGAACCATCATCAATCAGCCCTCAACTATTGATAGTTTGATGGTGGACCACTAATGATCCACACATTGATTGTTTGATGGTCATCTATTGACTGATGATGGTTGATATCGACCAATAATAGTCACCGTGTCGAGATTGTCAGTGACCCTAAAACCATAGGTCCTACCTAAACCTATCAAAACCCTCACTAAAACATCAAAATTAAGCCTACACCTTCTCTATTGTTACCTAACCTACATTCCTAACACAAATTTCCAACCTTCGAACAAATTCCTACCAAATATCAAAACCCCCCCAATTTTCAATGCCTACCCACCCAAACCAAACCAATGAAGTAAAACAATTTTCCAATTCAACTACATCCCCTACCTTGTTACGCATCCTCCATTATGGTGTATCCCTCAAAACTACCATCACCACTCAGCCCCACACTTTTCACCTCCCTCATTATATCCTCATTAGATCTCCTCTACCCTAGCTCGCCTCGGTATCTCTCCATCTCACACGACCCAACCGTGGTCAATCCTCACTCACTCAGCTCGTATTCTTAAGACTCTAGGTGCATAGTCACCATCATTTTTGCATAAGACAAAAATGGAAAACACTGGGGGTCAAATTTGTAAATGAGCAAAAGAACCCACATTGACCTTTTATGGTCACCTTTTTAGTGTTTTTTTTACCGCTGATGATCACTACGTGACTGTTGATGGTCAAACATTGACCATCGATAAGCAACCCCTTTAGGATTTTACCATCCTACCATATCCTTTTCCTAAAGGACCACCTAACCCAAATTCCCCTTTACCTACCTAGCTTACCTTTTAGTCATTCAGTCCATGTGTATACCTCTGTTTGCAATGATCACACCATGGTACCTTTACCATCACCTTTGTTTTTGTGACCCAAATTTTGATTACCTCTCCATATTTGATGAACTTGCTTTACTTTTATGCACTGACCATTTAGGTGCCTCAGAGCATGACCCATTGCGATCCCACCACCTACAACCATTTTTATTTTCTCAAGATCACATCCTACCTTTGGATGCCTATGAATACATCGACCTTACCTAAGATACTTGAGTTTATAGGAGTAACCCATATCAGCTATGCCTAATGTTGTGCCCTGGTTACCATGTCACCTATCCTTCTAGTCCAACCTTATTTTACCACTTATCTCAACTATGGCAACCTAGTTTATGCATGATCTATGATGTTGCACTTAGTTGCATTTTATATGCATGTTTATGTTTAAATGCCCACCCAACCAACCTTGACACCCACTTCTCCACTTGTCAAACCTGTCACTGACTCTGTTTTACCTCATCGAATCCTAGTTTGAGGGGGAACACCTCTTCCCATGCTTAGAGCATCCAACCTTCTACCAACCTTCCATTTTTGTTTTACAGCTTGCTCATATAAATTGCATAACAAAAAGCGACAAAATGTAGACACTATAAAACCATACACTATAGCTTTAGATATTGCATTAACCTTTAAACCACCCCTTGGCCCCCTTTGGGTTAGATTATTTTATCAATTCTCCCATTATTAACCTCAAACCATTTCCTAGATAATTAATTGCTAGTCATTAGTGGAATTGGCTAAATTTAACCAATTTTGACTATGTCCCCTCGACTACCAACAATCAGCCCTTGATTACCGATGGTTGACCTTGACTGCCAACGATTACTTAATGCAACTAAAAAATCTACCTCAGGAGTGTGTGATCAAAGGAGTCAACTATAACTCACTTGTTGATTACTAGTTGTTTAATTTTAGTCTATTGTTTGTATGATCGATGCATGTTCGACTGTTTTTTAAATTATTTGTTAAACTCTTTCATTTTAACACTCCTATGCCTTATATTAATATATGAAGAGGAGGTTGAATTCATCATTCTAGTGCAAGAGATTCTGACTCCCAGAGGAATCTAAAAGCTTCTCAATGAACCAGGAACCAAGTCAGAGACTTAGGGTGCTTCTGTAACTCACTATCTTGAGCCAAGGTACCATTACTCTACTAACATTGCTCCAAGATCCATAACAACTTTCAGCCAACCTCAACATTCCTCAAACCAACAACACCTAAAAGCTAAGTATCTGTATTTTTTTATCAAGATTCAATAATTAGCTTTATTTATTTCAATGCTTGGGTCATTTCCATTCTCTACACTTCATTCTCTGTGTTGGAGTTTTACAAACTCCAGACACTTCATCTCCTACCCAAAACCACCCATAGCCTATTCCAATCACCCAAACACCCAACTCCCAAACCATATACCTCTGAGCACTAATTTTTGTCTTACAACCAACATTCAACCCAAACACCACTCCTAGAACCTCTCTACAACTCTCCCTAATAGACTTCTTTTTCCAACCCAAATTCTATAGTAAGTATTGACGGTCTTACCTAACCATCAACGGTTAACAACCGCCGATGGTCATTGTGTGTCATTTTTTAACAACAAACTAATTTTACTCATTTACCCATACCCAAATCTCAATTTATGAGTTTCTATTTTATCACAGAACTTCAACTTATTTTATGAATCAAGTTTGAGTAATTTAGCATTAGTATTCAATCATTTATTGTTATTTTTAATCAAAATCACTTGTTTCTTTTCAAGTATTTTTTATATTTGATTTCAGTACCTTCTGTTATTTTATACAAGTGTTTATTTTTAGTTTATCAGAACTTAAGTGTTTTAAAAGTGTGGATTGACAGCCTCTAAAGAAGCTTGTGCTTCTTGGATCTAGCTCACACTAGGCAATCCACCCTACTATCTCACTAATCCACCAATTTCTAGATTGCTTTCTTATCTACATGTCATCCTCCTCAGACAAAGAGGGGTATTGATAATTATCTAGATTCACATGCGCACAACACATCTAGGTTCTACTAACCTCACCCTTCTTTCAAGTTTTACTTTTTCTAAACAAGAAAATAAGTGAAATTTTAGTGAAACAACAAGCTTCAAAATGCCATCACATGTTGGGAGGAGATTCAAAACACCAATGGCGGGTCTAGAATGGTGCAAAATGCCCTTTGTAGGTATTTCAAAAGCTTACAAAATGCCATCAATAGGGCTTCCATGAGCATAAAGACGCTATCAATAGGTCTAGTTTCAAAACACCATCATCAGAGTCAAACCAAGGTCGTTAAGAGCCAAGAGGAGGCCGTTCTAGCTGTAGAAGCCCAATTCTTGCTCAAGGGCATCAAACCAAGGTTTTTAGATCACATCTAACAGTTGTCTAGGTATGTGTGAATAAGGAGGTTTGAACCTTTAAACCCTTAAGCCTTCAATCAACTAGAGGTTTGTGGGTCATGGTAGGCCACCACAAATTAAAATCAAGCCAATGGAATGTTGTATGGACCAAACTGAAGCTTCAAAAAACTGAGTACTAATAGTATACGCTACCAAAAAAGAGACTAGCAACCCCAAAACATATACACAAAGCATAGACTTAGTGCTCACTAAGTAGAATATCTGCGAAAATCCAATGCATACATGGGAAGGATCTAGCCTTGAAAAGATATAATCCTTTATGTAAAGAGAATAAACCATCAAAGAATAATCTTGATAATGAAAATGGAAGGACACAAGTTTGCCTAAAATTGCAAAAAAATCTCAAAATTTTAAAAACTTAACAGCATGCCAACCCAGACAATCGTGAAAACTAGATTGGCACTCTAATACCATATCGGAGTGGATCTCAGTTCCTCTAGATCAAGTGTACGCAAAAGTTTGAGTGAAAACATAAAAGTCAAACAAGTGCACAACACTACTACAAGTTGAATGAAATAAAAAACATAAGAATAATGCAAAAAAAGAGTTTGAGCAAATATCCAACACTCTATGTATAGCTCAATATCTCAAATGTACAAATAGGGAGAGAAATTGTAACTCCCCCATAAAAGTAGGTCAAATGTGCTAAGAATAGAGTGTAACTCACATACCCAAAATAACCAATCAAGAACAACTTCATCTAGCTAATAATGAATCAAACATGTAATTCCTATGTACACCTAAGCAAGCATATCCCACAAGTGTAGGAAAACTCTAAGTGAGGTGGAATAACCCATGTGACAAGTGTAAGAAATAATCCACAATATAAGAAATATGAGAAAACTAAACACCCTACACTAATAGTTTTTGTGTCAGAATGCTGACTTGGGATTCCAACCAGATCTAAGAGACATAAATATTGGTTATCTGACAAATATGTGAAATGGATGCATAAGTGGTGTCGTGCTAGGGCCAAACATATCCATGACAAATAAGGTCAAGAAGAGGTCCCTAAATTTCCTTGAAATTTGATACAATCTAAAGCTTATCCATATACTATGTTACAAAGTAACTATATACATGGAGCTTCAGAGTCTAAACAACTTTAATTAACTAAACGCATCTCCCCTTGGAGACCATTATAATTTACAATTTATGGGTAACAAATAAATATTATCAACGTTGGGAAACGGAAGCACACGGTCCGATTAGTAGAGCGATAACCGTTTAATTATGGTTGCAAATAAATATTATTAACACTGGGCAACTTAACCACACACTTTGGGCAAGACAGCGACCATGGTTCATTTATGAGTTACAAATAAATATTACTAATGTCAATGAACTTAACCACATGGTCTAGATAAGACGATTATTGAACCACAAAAAGGACACGTTCCTTGTTAAATAGATGTCAAATTATATTTAATTAATTCATTTCTTTTTAATTTCAATTAAAAACATTTAATGATAGGACTAGCTATCACTCACTTGCAAACGACCATTATTTAAAATCATTTTTATATCTTTATCTATTTCAATTCCTGATTACAATATAAAGACATGTACTAACAACTATATAAATCTTATTATAGAATAACTCCTTGTAAAGACTAAAAAAAATCATATATCCAATTTTATGAACTGGAAAATCCTTAAATCTTCCAAATAAAAAAATTATTCAAAAACCTCAATTCTTCAAACTTATAAAATAATTTCACATAATATTTAACATAATAAACCAAACCCCAGAGACCCAGGCCCACCCACACATCCCACTTGAATAAGGTGCTCCCCAATTACTCAATTAGAAAAATATATATAATAAACCAAACACTGGCAGAACCCAATAATGGGTAATGCCATATATCAATGTAAGAGTTCCCTCCTTGCAACCTATTCACCTTACTGTTTGTCATCTAACTAAAACAAGCAGCTCTTCTTAACAGAGCGGAGGTGAGGGTACTCTCACAACCACCATTCAAGTTTGAAACAAATGCAGGGACGTACCGAATGGTTTCATCAGAGCCTGCCATGCAGCCTGTGTGGGATGCACCACATCCCAGAAGAAGGCCGAATCCCGATGCTCACACACACTGTACATAGCTTTCCCTGTAATATCTCTGACTCCACATGCACCCATGCAACAAGGCTTCAAGGCCTCCCTAAACTTCCCTGTAAATCAACACCACAACCATTCTCAACTTCTCTATCCCTGTGTATATACATCAAAAAGAACATTGTCGGGCTAATATGATTTACCATATTGGTTTGGACGCTGAAGAATGGACAAAGCGTCGGAATACTGATCAAGAACCAAAAAACTTGCATCACCCCGGCTCTTTCTCATCCGCTTCACGGCTGCCTGCAACAGAGTGTTGTGATATATTGCCACTGCATTTGCCGTGTCATTGCAACTCCTGTAATCAGTCTTGGCTGTATAAAGTGGCAAGCATCCCAAGGGCCCCATATTCGTAAGAGCAAACCGCCGCAACCCCATTCCATACAACCTCTCCAAATCTGCAGAAAATTGTTTGATTACCATCTCTGCAAAACCAGGCAACCCCTGCAATACCAAAAAAAATTAAAAAATTGGGGATTCAGCTGTGTAATTTGGAGCAAATTGTTTGATTACCATCTCTGCAAAACCAGGCAGCCCCTGTAATACCAAAATAAAAATAAGAAATGGGGATTCAGTAACTTATTTATTATTCAATTTACAACTCATATTTTGTAGAGTTACAAGTTAGAAGAATCTATTTCTTGTGAATATGAATAGTTCACTTAGCACTCATTGCATTTTCATTATATTTATAAAATGAAGGAGAAGACATCTCATGACGTTTTTGATTTCTAGAGATGAGGTACATCCTAGAGTTCTCACCTTGACAGGAGGCGTAGCTCCCAACACTCACACTGTGGTTCAGTGGCTCAGCGAGATGAATATATGGTATTGTTGCTGTCACATTCAGCCTGCAAGCAATCTTGGAGACCGAGGGATTTCACTAACATAAGGATGGGAGCAACTGATAAATTGTTCCTGTATAGGCTCTATCAAGCCTAATTTCCTTTTAACATGAGGGTTTACCTTACCTGACTGGAGGTTGGCTCAAATGCATTCATCTCTTCAAATATTAAAACAATTTCAATTATAAAATTTTAGGCTAATCAAATTCATTTAACTTGTTACCCTATTTAATATATTTGATATCTTAAATTTTTATAAAATTTTTAAATAAAATTGTGTACACTTTATTTAATACACTGAAATCTTAAATTATAAAAATTTTAAGTAAAATTGTGTGGAGTATTTTTGATCTAAATGTTTATAGAATCAACACCAATGATTCATCATCATAAATACAGTATTTTATTTATGTTATACCTTATTAAAAAAAATTGCCACAGTTTAACAAACTGTTCTTGCCTTAAAAACTATTCATTTCGAGTTCAAACGATAAACAAATGGGTACATAGGCAATTACTTCGTCTGTTCGTTTTCGTTGAACGTAGAAACCATAATCATTGCCCGAAATGGAAAAGAGCACAAGAGATGAAGCTAAACTGCCTGCTGAATATACGCCATTTTTAAGCATTTCTTGCAGCTGGTCGATTTGAGCAGTGGCATTGGGCAGCCCGGGCGCTGTATCAAAGATACCAGTTCCTCCAGATGCAAAATTCATGCCAGAGGGCATCAGATTTGAGTAACTGTGTCTCTGATTGTACGGCACTGGTGTAGTTATGTTGAAAAATGACGCTGCATTCATTCAATAATCCATGAGAAAAACGCTACATTCGAAATTAGTAATGGTAAGAACATTTTTTTTTTTTAAATTACCAATGAAGTCTGTGAGTACTTTTCCGTCCGAATGGCGTCCCGCGGGTTGTCCAGGAAAAGTGATGCCGTAGGGAGGCTGCCATGCGATGGTTGTTCTGTCATGATTTCCCGTGTCTGCGTAAGAATCTCCGAACACGAATATTGCCCTGATGGGTTTTCGACTTTCCACATTCCCTGCAACTAAAACAATGAAACCCTAGTGACTGTTGAGAACCCGAGTAAAGGTCCAAAAAGCGTTGGAAAGGAAAATTTATTACGTTGAAGAAAAATGAATCCGGTGAAGAACAGGATCATCCATGCATTCGCCATTCTCGTAGTGTGTTCCTCTCAGAGGGATAATGAGGAGAATATAGTTTCTTCGTATTGGGTCGGGGAGCGGGGGCAGATGAGTCGGTGCAACGATCACTACTATTGCAGGTGTCGTAGAAGCATTAAATGCCAAGGTTGTGCAGTTGCTGCTCAGTGATCGTAAATACAAATTCCACACGAAAAGCGGTTGGCAAGGCCATTGTCCATCGGTTTTGCTTCGATTTTCCCGTCCTTTCACCTCTGCAAGTCAGCTTTGGCCAGCTGTTTAATTACCGCATCGGTCCCACGCCACCATGCCTCGATTCAGGTGTTTTTTTGACGGCTACCTCTTTCAGTGCCTGTGCAGCTTTTTTTAATATAAACTTTCATAATGACAGTGTTCTTCTTCTCCTAAATTTTAACACACTTATATTTTTTATATATTTAAAGAGGGGAGACTGGTCCCACATTTTTAACATAAATTGTCCCATGATTTATAGTGGGCATGTTGTTTTTTATCGTTTTATAGTTGTGGTCTAAATAGGTTGGACCAAAATGTTTAATTATTTTTATAAATTTGATCAATAATGATATACAAATGAATATATATTTTTTAAATTGGTTTAAAAATTTGTGCATTTAGTGATATCATCGAGTTAAGATAGGTTATTAATAAAAAATAAAGTTTCGTGTTAGAAGACATGTGGGTTTTTAATATGCGATAATGGGTTATGTTTAATGATATTTGACAGAGTTTGTTTTCATTAATGTTGCTAGTAAATATTGCCATGCACACTATCAACCACCTATTCGACGTGGCTTTTTGAGTCATCTCCCCAAACAGTAATGGAACCCTTGTGCCTCTTCTGCCATCGGTTGTGTTTCACAGAGCTTGTAGTGTCGGCAGTTCATAGGGATGAAACATTATTTGAAGGTGTGTCCTTGTAACTAAAGCCACGAATGTGTTGGAAGCAAAATGACCGAGAAGGGGGTTGAATCAGTCTTCAAAACTTATTTATCAACTTCACTTCAGCATTCATGAATCATTCATTTAAGCATGTAAATCAAACAATGACTAACTTACCATCCACATATACATGAAACATAAGAACACAAGATAACATAACTTATATGTGGGAAACCCTCAAGGGAATGAAAACCCATTGATATCTGCAAATGGACTATAGTCCTATAAGACAAACACCAAATTTAGTGAAGCACCAACTTCACATGGAGCACCAACCCCAACTAGCTAAACATCAACTCAGCTAGGCTTTAGCAAGCACCCACTTGCAAGGAGGCACCAACCTCCTAGATGACTTAGCACCAACTCAGCCACCTAAAACCCTTGATCACCTTCAGACCACTTTGTTGCTCATACAATAGATGATGATCTCCTTCTTCAACTCTTCTTTCTCTTATATCCCTCTCAAACTACCTTCTAGGCTTCTTTGCTCAACTAGTCCTCTTCTTGACTTGATTAGGTCTTATGACCTTGATTTTCATGCACAATACCTTTGTCAAACCTTTATCATAGATCCTTTATACTCCTCTGATGGTCTACAAGACTTTCTGCTCTGCAATTTGTTATTGGATTCGCTCGTTCTCTTTACTCACAAATAGGCCTATAATTGCCTAGTATTTATACAAGTCTTTTGTTCATATCCTTATTAGTCAGCCAAACACCCTTACCCTCTTAGGTCGGCCATGAATTGGATATTAGGACATCTCATAGACATGGATCAAATGTGCTTTGAGTCCCTTTAGGTCTATCCTACCTTAATTAGGCTTTATCTCACCTCTAGGTCTCATGGAGCCCTAATCCTATGAGGTCTATTTAGGACACATTATACTTTTCCTTCCTCGGAACACATTCAAACACCTCATAGGGAAAGAACACATCATATGCCACTCAAATAGACCCCTCCTAAGCTCATCTAAGCTTCATAACACTTTTTAGCTCCAACCACCACTTAAAGCATATCATTTATATTGTTCACAATTAGGCCTATGTATACCCAGAAAGTCTGTCTAGAACAAATAAAGTATAAACACAATTTTTCCAAATAATCATGGTAACAAATCACACATACAAAAGCTACATGACCTTATGGTCATCACCATGTGATTTAGACTTCACAACTCAGGGAAAAAAGACTCAAACCTTTTTCTACAACTAACTCACTCAGAACTACCAACTAGCCTCAAAACACAGTGATGGACAACTTGATCATCAACATCTAAAAGAGCACTTCTCATGACTATAGCCTAAAATTTGAACTTATGAATTAAACTACACAATTTAATCACTCAAACTTCAAATCACTAAGTAAAGTGATAGAGCCATTAAGACCAAAATGCAAATGGATTAACACAATTCAAAACTAGTGCGATGATCTTAAAGCTAAATGCTTTACACCATGATTAAACAGAATAAAAGACAAGGAGATTGGATTGATATACCTTGACTCATATTTGTGACATTATGATGGCATGATAAGGATGTTTGATGAAAGATTCAATGACTAAATTAGCATGAAGAAGTTAAATGGTTGCTCATTGGCCTTCCATGGAGGAGAGGAGTTGTTTAAATAGATTTTGGAGGGAGAGATAAATAGTAGATATTCAAACTTAGTTTTGGGGAGATCAAGGGTTGAAGATTATCCAAAGAATTTAAAATTCTTTGGAAGCCTCTATATTTACAAGCTTCTAGAGAGGAGGGGTTAGAATAGAGAAGGTTCTAGATTTGGAGGGTTCTAAAATCCTTCTTAGGGACTAACAGTGATTAGAATGAGGTTAATAGGGATTAGGCACTGGGTGTAGGAGAGCCTAGACATAGACTAGTAGGTGGGTCATTGGAAGTTTAAAATTTCCAAATAATAGGTAAGATAAGATAATGGGGATTTAGGATAAATTAATGATGAAGTGAGAATGAAAAAGGTTAGTAGATGAAGAATAATAGAAGGGGGATATTAGATAAACAACTAGAAGAGGTGATTTATTAGTGGGATAAATTAGATTAAATGGAATTAGTGTCAACTAATAAGAATATTAGTGACAATAATGTAGGTGAACAAATTTAGGTTCATACATTTTTCCCCTCTTTGAAAAGACATTGCGAGTGGAGCAAAGTGGAAGGAGTAATGGTCTTTCAAAGAAAAATCATATGTTAGTAGATGATGTTAGTGGATATGATGCCCCCTCAAGGGGACGTACGGGGAAGAATGAGATGGATGGCCACTGAAAAGAAATGGTGGGTGGGCTGAGATGGATAAATAAGGGGATGGGATGCCAAATATGAGATAGAAGATGAAGAAGATGAATTTGACTTAAGCAATGAATGACAAAGTAATGATGCCCTTGGCAAAGATACATACACAGGGAGTAGAGATGATGTGTGTCACAGTTATCTACACATTTCAAGGTGGAATCAATGATAACATGATGATGATAAGATTAAAGACCAAAAACTTTAGACATATCCCAAGCAAAGATGCATGCAAGAGAGAGCTATGGGCCAGGATAAGATGATGATTTGATAAGATTAATTATGGGTGTAGGTCAAAGCTAAATCAATCAATATGATGTAGTTAATGATATAAAAGGAAAGATATGATTGAGTGACCAATGAGTAGTGATGTTGCCCCTAGCAAAGACACATGTAAGGGAGCAAGAGGAGATAGTGGTTGAGCTATCCTTGGGCACTGAAAAGTGGCCAAGTGTTACCTGCATAATCTGAAAAGACCTCAGGTCGATGTAGTTTTGACTTGGGGATAAACGATAATTGATGGATTAGAAGATGATGATGATGATGATGATTAGTGATTAAAGGATGATGTGAGTGCTTGTATGCTAAGAAGATGGGTTGAGAGGATTAGGTCAGTGATGGGGATAAGGATGATGAGATGATTAGATGAAGGATGAGGGTGTAGATGATCAAGCCATCACAAGTGTCATAAGGCTAATCATAGTATAAACAATCCAATAAATATATAGCATGTGACAAAATGCCCCATGATAGAAGCATGACCAATAGGACATTGTGCCAAAGTGCATGGGCAAATAGTGAACTTTGCATCCTTGAGGGCACTTTTGGTGTCCTCATAACATCCATGTTCATTGCCCATTAGACAAAAAGACATGATGCATATAAAACATAAGACAAACAAGATATATACATGATAAAAGATATGTAAACAAGACAAATAGAACAAACAAGGAACACACATAAGTATCTACATGTAGTGTCCCAATGTCTTATCAAATGATGGGATGAGTGATGGGTAATGGGTTGGACTAGGATGATCATGATGATGATTGGGATCTTAGGATAGACTTGGATTTTGGATAGGATGATCATGATCATGATTAGGATGAGGTGTTACCCCTAGTTTAGGATAGAAGGATGGATGACATGATAAGGTATTTGAATATTGACTTGGTCACGAAATCGAATCAAAAAGTGGTCGAGGAAGGTGATTTTGAAAAGTGATGTTTAAGATGACCAAGTATTACAAATAGATAAAGCCTTGCAAAAGTCCAATCTAGGAAGAAGAGTAGGAATGATAGGATCAAATACCTTTCACACTATCAAAAGAGTGGTTTGATGTGTGTTAAGTATGAAGAGACAATGATAAAGAAGGTCATGGGATCAATTACCTTTCATACTAGTAAAGAAGTGAGTTGATGGGTGCTAGATATGAAAAGGAAACTGATAAGGAGTGATAGGTGCCAAATTAAATTCTTTAACAAGGTGATGCATGTTAATAACACTTAGTCAAAAGGATGAGGAAGATATGGGGAGATGGGTGACCACTCTGATTTGGTTCCAAGATGAAATGTGGTATCCAAAGATGGGAAAATAGGAGACAGATGGAGATGGATGTGACTAGGGGATTAGGCATAAGACAAGACACAATGGACTATTTTTGGCTTTTTCAACTTTTATGATTTTTAGGGTTTTTGAAATATTTCAATTTTTTAGGGTTTTTTGGAATATGTGTGTACACTATACAAATGGGGTTACGAGAAAAGGGAATACCAACCCTAACAACTAGGATGAGGATGGATTGAATGATGGATGAGTGACAAGAAGATGAGGATGATGCTAAAAAGGATATAAGGACCAATGAAGGAATGGACTAGGGATTGCCAATGACCACATCATGAAGGAACCAAATGTTTAGTTTCTTGAGTGTCCATTAAAGGATATGCCAAGATGGTTTGGGAATAGTTCTCAAGACACCTTCCATTCCTTATGAAGGTCAAGATGGGAAGGAATGTGATATGATGGAAGATTATGGGTAGGAACAATGGAGTAGGGGATAGGATGGATAAGGATGACATGGATGGGTTATATAGACAAAGTTGATGAGGGATGAGATAAGTATGAATGGATTGACAAGGGATAGATGGATTTTGCCCCCAAGTGTTGAGGTATAATGCGAACAATTGATTATTTTACCATGATGCCAACAATCAGTTTTCATCATGGTACTTGCCCAAGGCGCTAGAACATTGGTTTTCACCATTGGATGAATGATTTTTATTTCACTTTTTACTTTGATTTTTTTTTTTGAATTTTGACTTTTTGGAATGACATCTCAATTTATTGGATATGAGGACAAGATGCAGGAATGCAGACATTATGGTGATATCTAGCTGACACATGTTCTGGGGATATGTGATGTTTTGGTCATGTTACTAGATGTATTAGGGTCTGTATGACCTTCATTGATGCTTGATGGAGACCCATCCAGATATCTAGACCAAGTGTCTTTGTTGCCCCTAGGAGAAACAATGTTGCCTGGGGAGGTGATGTGAGGTATGGATTCAATGAGAGCTTGATTTTGATGGATGAGAGGATCAAGATAGGATGGTATGATGAGTGATAGAGGATTAGGAATAAAATGAATGATAGGATCATGATAAGATGGGATGATGGGTGATAGAGGATTAGGACTAGTAGTTGCATACATCATTGGAGATGTGGGACATGTTTCATTTGATTGGTGTCAATTGACAAAAGACTGCAGGAGATCCAAGACACTTTGACTTTGTGATTCATATTTGATTTGATTATTTGATAGATTATCAACCATGCATTTGTTAGTATTTGGATTTTGAATTTCATTATTTTGATTTGTTGATTGAATTTTACTGCCCCCTGGTGCCTATTTTTGGGCTTCATCAGAGGAGATTGATTTTTGACTTGAAAGATTATTTTGACTTTGATGGTCCCCTAGTGCTTAATTTTGGGCTTCACTAGGGGAAGACATTTTTGGATTAGGCCGATGATTAGAATCTTCTTGACTTTGACAAATATGATAAAGGATGACTTGATCATGATTTATGACTTTTTGAATGTGTTCTTGGACCTCTATACTTGTGGCACACATTATATCACTTGAGGAAGGCTCCAATGATATATGTTCCTATTCGTCTTTATGGAGGGAGGTGATTAAGTGAACATCATTGGGTAGAAAAGGGTCCATGATGGATGAAGGTGGTGGTGAGGTCATGGTGAGGTCAATGAGTGGTGATGGGGTAACATAGTCTTCATAGGGGTTCTTAGGAGACCCAGTTTTGACATCGAAGAAAATCTCTTCAATATCAACAAAAAGATCATGAGGACTAATTGTAGTATATGCATCAAAAAGAGGATCAGATTCACTCTGAATATCTTCAATAGATAAAGATTTTAAGAATTTGGTTATGACTTCATCATCCTGATGGGATCCAAAGGTATGCCTAGTGATGGATTGGAGGTACTTAGATTAGAGGCATTCTCAAGAAGACATGCATTATCAGCATCAGTGAGGGATGAAATTTTTGATGAGGAATTTGATTTGGATCTTGGTGTTGGACATGATCCTAATGATGATAAGACTTGTGTTGGATCTGATGTACAAGATGTAATGCTTCTAGTAGGAGAGTGATTCTCTGTGATTGACCTCTCAACATGGGGTTTTTGGTGTGATGGGTGAGGAGAAAATGGGGGAGGGACGTTGGATTCAACTACGAGAGGACCATGAAATGATTGATGGGAAATGGGAGGACTAGGCTCGTCTTTGATGGAGGGATAATGGAAGATGAGTGTGGTGTTTTGACCTTGGCTTGGAAGGGGAAAGGCTTGATCGTAATCAGGAATGAAATCTTGGCATTCCTCTTCTTGTTCACTTAGGGACATAGACTTATGGTTCTTCCATGATTATTATGTCACCACAGTCGATGAGGTCTTGGACATAATCATGGAAAGGTCAACAATGATTAATGGTGTGCCCCCAAGTTCAATGATATAGACAGTATTGATTATATTTATACCAAGAGGGCTTAGTCTTAGTGGGATCAAGATGTCAGATAGGTGGATAGACCATCATGTTGGTGGTGACTAGTTGTTTGAAAAGGGATTCTAAGGACATAGGAAGAGGGGTATATGGACCTATTTCATTGTGTGACTTAGATATGAAAGCATTAGGTTTTAGATCAGATGATTGTTTACATGATTGGGTGGATGGATTGGTCATAGACAAGGTGGCCAAGATCGGATTCCCTTTGCTAGTATGGGAAGAGGAAGTTGATGGTTTATGACTAGCGGATAGAGGATTGGTGAGGGATTCACATGAAGGGGCTTGGATGGGGGGGTGAAATGAGTTGAAGGGGGTCAACACCTTTGGGGAGTGGTACACCCATCATAAGGAACTTAAAGAGGATCTCATCCTTATGGCCAAATATGTATTGGTCAATGAAAGTGGGGTCTAACTCCATGGTGATGGATGAGGAGTGATGGACGATGGAGGTAGGATAAGGATTGGATAGGTTTCTTGAACAAATAGGTTGAAAGAACCAAGATAGTATGATCAGGTGATGATGGATGAATGGATTAAATACTAGGATCAAATTTTAGATTGATAGTGTAATAGGTGCTAACAACCTATCGGCAATGTCTAGTTGTCAAGCTAGAAAAATGAATAAAGATTTAATGGGTGCCTAGATTCAAACTAGCAAGGTGATGAGTGATGGGTGCTAGTTATGAATAGGAAAGATGATTTGACTAGAGATGATTAGATTAATGATTGATGGGTTTGATAGATTGATATTTTCAAATTGATAAGATGCTAGCAAAATATTGACTAGGTATGAGACTTGACCAAATGATGAACGATAGTGAACTAGAATGTCAGGATGGTGTGGATGAATAACAAGCAGACTAGCTCAAGACCTTGGACTAATTTTGCTCAAGATGGGATCGGATAGGATTATGTGATGAAGGTGATAGGATAATGGATGAGTATGATAGGTGATGATGAAATGATTAAGGATAATGATGGAGATGGTTTAGAATTGTATATGACCTAAAGAGCTAACTAGGATAAGATAGGACAAGGATAAACTAGATGGGTGATAGAGGCAAGGTCAAGACAAATGATTGGGTAAGGACTTAAGATAAGATATAGATGAGGAGACTAGGATAGGATATGACTAGAAGGATGTACAAGAGAAACAAAACATATACAAGGGGATGATGAGATATAGGATGTACAAAATAAGATGTAGGTGATAGGGATGTAATGATGGGTGGGTCTAGTGATAGGATGTGACTAGAAGGATGTACAAAGAATGATATGTAGAATGAGAGGATGAGATAAGGACATACAAAAGAATAAATGATATACAAAGGGATAATGATAAGGATGTACAAGATGTGATTGGGATATAGTCAATGATGTGTGGATATAAATAGATTAGGATGGGATTAAGACAAGGTGGGAGATGGGATAAATATATACAAGGGAAATGATGAGATAGGGATGAGATGATGGGGTATGAACAAAGATAATATGGGGGTGACCAGAATAGGATGGGATATAGACAAGATGAGATAGGGACACGACTATATAAAGACAATATATACAATGGGATGATGACAAAGATGATATGTACAAAAGAATGAGAATGAGGTGAGAATATACAAGATGAGTTTATGTAAGACCTAGATAGGCATGTATAGGTTGGGTTGAAGGTTGAATTAGCTCACAAATAATACATGTCTAACACAACACTCAAATAACACACACAATCATGAATCCTAAATTAGTCAATTGATCAGGGTGTGTAACTCGATGCTCACACCATCCAATGACTTCATGGGTTAGGTTGTAGGCTGGTGACCTATTACAATATCTATCAAACCCTCTCAACCCCACTTGCACTCGATAACTACTTCAAATCTGATACTGACTCCTATAGTGGTACACTTGTTACAGCTAAAGGATCCTTATCTAGGTATACACAAGGCTTCTTTAGGTGTGTCTCATATATATGTGAAGGTATAGTGGGGCCCATGTTTGTATAGGATGTTGTATAACTACCCTATGTATTGGATATTAACCACCCCTCACTCCACTAAAACCTTTACGAAGAATTCTGCTTGGGTGCATAACAACAACTCTCTTAATTTTTAGACTCCAACAGAACACAGAGTTTTGACTAGTGCATGGTGGTGAAATCCACGGTCACTAGATCCCTAGAAAAATAAAAAGGGGGTGGGGTTTATATATGGATTTTGATCCCCCAAGAATCACCATAAGGATGCAAGGGGGAGATCATACACCGATATATCCCTTGGGTAAGAAACAGACATATAAAGGATTAATTAATTGATTAAGATTAAGTGTGAGATATTTATAAGATGCAAAAAGATAGACAATGATCAAAGATATATATATATATATATATATATAATATAAGATGATATATATAAGAAAAAATTATTAAAATGACAAAAATGATTTTAAAGTGCCAAACGAGTCTTTGACAAGGGGCCTACAAGCACAAGCATGAGTCTTTAAGAAATAAGGTCTTTTTTGTAGGGTTCACTCACTCACCTAATAAACCAATCACACCTAGAGATGCCTGGAAGAGTTTAATACAACCTATAATCACTTATCTAGACATACCAATCCATTTTAAGCACTTTAGAACAACTTCTTTCATATTAGGTTATTATTCGGGTTCTTTGAGGGTTTAAACCATCCTCCAGTCTTGACGATCAATCATAAAGCTTATCCACTCATTATAAAAACCAATGCTTGGAATTTTGATATAGGATCCTTCCCCATCTACCATGAATATCTTACATTCTCATGCAAAGGTTACACATGTCAATGAACACTTGAAAGTTCTTCTCGAGTTGAGAACCCTTCATTCTGTGCACACAAGAGACCTTAAAACCACTTTTCATGCCTTTTCTTGCAAAATTTGACACTAGAATTGGTAAAAACACTTGGGATAATATATAAAACACTAATAATTCTCACATTCTCATTATTATCTTGAAAACTAAATCTCATACCTCATTTGACCACCATTTCTCTCTTTGCTTGTTTAGTCCTTATCCTGCAAACTACATTAGGCCTTAAAACTAACCTTTAAGCCTCTTTTCATGTTATCTCTATTGGAATAGTATACTAAGAGTGTGGGGGTGAATTAGTTTCACAACAATTCATATTCAATTCCAAACACCATTCCACGAAGCATACATAAGAGATCAATGCATAGGAAAACAATCACACAAGTACATCACAAGATAACACAAGCGATTATGTGGGAAACCCTATTGGGGGATAAAACCTACTGAAACATTCACATTGAATAATGTTCTATAATTACAATATTCAATACCTAGTGAATCACCCACTTCATAAGGAGTACCAACCCCTATCTAGTTGAGCACCCACCCAGCTAGTCTTCTGTAAGCTCCAACTTGTAAGGAGGTTCCAACCCCTTAAGCAAATAAGAACCAACTCAACTACCTTGATTATATAATAATATTTAACAAATATTATTTAATCTTAAATTTATGATGACCTCTTGTGTTTTCACTCTTTCCCCTTCACTCTCACTCAAACAACCTCTAGGGCTCACTCGCTCAATATGCCTCTTCTAGGCTCATTAGGTCCAATAACCTGTATGTCCACCTACATAAACTTGATCTGATAGTCATGAATTATATTATTCACCATTTTATGGTCTTGAATGGCCTACCTCTTCTCCTTTATTTATCTCTTTTCATTGTTTAAGTCCACACAACCACAACTCCTCCAAATAGGCCTATTAGGTCTTGCCTTTATACCATACATTTCATCTAACCCATCTTGGTTGGTCAAGATATTTATCATACTTGTTTTAACCTTTAAATAGGTCCTCATAAATTTTACATGAATGAGACAACCTTTCCATAGGTTGGTCATAGTCCATAGAGACCAATTTCACTATTAGGCCTAATGGAGATCTAAAGGAATTAGGCCTTCACACCCACACGTTACAGTCACAATTATTTGACCACCTTTTATCTTCAAAAAAGGATGAAACAAATCAAACCTAACTCCAACATACCCTTGATCACTTCAACATAGGTCCATGCCACCTGGAAATCCAATTCACCACTTGACCCAAGCCTTTTATCCCATTTGACATTTAGGCCTTAAAATACAGAAAACTTTATCTTCTAAAATTGAAGCATACAATAACTTTTCTCAAATAAACCACTCAAAAAATTACATGAATATATCCTACATAACTTAAAAAACACCACCACATTTTACATCATCACACAGGATTTTAGATCCCATAACCATCTTTGCAATAGGTTCACTTAGTTCTAGTCAAACATAGTGAAAGTATAATCAAGCTACTTCGACATTTCACA
The DNA here is from genome assembly GCA_037957365.1 of Torreya grandis. Lineage (NCBI taxonomy): Eukaryota > Viridiplantae > Streptophyta > Pinopsida > Cupressales > Taxaceae > Torreya > Torreya grandis. The sequence continues at coordinate 8,053,812 of JARHVA010000071.1, read as the reverse complement.
CTTGATCAAGAACAAACTATGACCTAAAATTCCTTATTATTAACCTTTTATACTTATAAAACATCTCCATTCTCATTTTATCCTTTAACTTTATGAAGAACACTTCCAACTCACTTCTGTAAAGTGATCACTCAAAAACTGCCTGTAGCATAAAAACACAGTCATGAATAAGTTCTTGTTTAACACTTATAAGATTTATTTAAAGACATATGATGAACACCCATGGATTATATTTTATCTATAATCAATATCAAGTGGATAGATCAAATTTTATAATGTTACTTTTTGGTCTTACAAACTAATCTCTCAGGCCTTTCTCACACAGTGCCAACACATCTAGATAAGCCTTTTTGGTTTTCATGATTAAAACACTTAAACTATCTCTTATAATTCCATAAATATTTTATATTTCATTTATGTCTCTAAAAACATCAATATGTCCATTTTATACATCACCTCTTATCATAAGGACTCAAACTCATCACTTACCTTAGCACACCAGGAACTGTCAACTTGGCTTAAAAACACAGTCATAATGAACATGATCCCTAACACCTATAGGATAAATTTATTAACATAAAAATCAATTAAAAATGTAATTAAACATACTTATCACACTTACAAACACTAAGATTTAGGTGTCTAATATCAATTATTAATCATATGGATTAACTTTTGGAACCCATACCTTCACAATCTTGACTTACACAGATAAGTCACTTTGTGAGCATCTTTTAGCCTATGTATGAGCACCAAAAACACTTAAAAACAAATGGAACATGAGGAATAGTTCTTAAAAAAATACCCCAAACCATTTTATCCATCCCTATTCACCTAGAACTCTTTTGTAATCACTTTTTCACTCTACCTAGTTTCATTAATTATTTTCATTCTTAGAAGATTTAGTGATAGGATAACTTATTTAACCAAAACAATTGACACAATGAACATTCCTTGAAAAAATAAATCCATAGGTCTCAATAAAAATTATTTACCTTCAACCTATAATTATTTTTATGTGTTGACTTGGTCAACCCTACTTGTAACAATAAAATCTTCAGAAATAATCACTTTTTTGTACCTTCTGCTCACTACCTTAACACACCATTACCACTTGGAGGTGATTGGAAGATTATTATACAACATCCAATCATCAAAATTGACTTTATAATCCATTTTAAGACAAAATTGTTCACATATTTCCAATCACTCCAGTATGAGGGTTTGCAAGCACAAAAACCTCCTTACCTTCTTAATGTTTGATCATAAAGATGAGGGCTTGGTTTCTCTACAAAATGCTTCTATAAGACTCTTATGACCATTACCCAACTACTACAAATGGATTAGGTTACCATGTAAACTCTACACATGCCAATGAGCATCTCAACTTCCTTATCGAGCTTGGAAACCTTCATTCTGCATGCATACAAAACCTTTCAACGTGATATTTTGCTTTCTCTTCTTCTTTAGGACCTAAAAATTGGTCAACACATTTTATCCACCTAATCAAACCTCATTTAATTCTTACATGTGCTCTACCATCCTGACAACTCACTTTGACCCTTCATTTGGACCTTATTAGGTCTCTATACATATTAGGTCTACAACCATCAGTCAAAATTGGATATTAAAAGCACTTGAAACCTTCTTGTATTGATCTCAAATCATCATTAACATGTCATATGCACTCATGCCATTCTCTTAAGTTTTCTTCCATGTTTACACAGGTCACATGCTTCTATATACTCATCTCCTAGAGCCATCATGCTCCTTCTTACACCAGAATAGACATTCCATGCTTAAATCCTTCTAGTCACTTCATGATACCATATTTCATCAATGAAATCACCAATTTTTCATTACCTTTGACATCAATGACAATACTTTTACCAATAATCTCCCCCTTTTTCATCAATGGAAACCTCTTTTTCTCCTTCTCCCCCTTTTCCATTAATGATAAAGTGGACTAACATCAACTAAGCTCCCCCTAACATCATGCATGCATTAAAATACAATTTTAGGTGCTCAAAATATTCACTTACCTTTCATGCACATGGATTAACAATTACTCCCCCTTTGACATACACCATTTTAAACTTCTCCACTTGGGCTTATTTGATCCTTGGACCTATTTACTTACAGAGCTCATAAGCTCCCTTTTCTCATGCATGAAGATTTAATACATTGTCAAAATTATGACTTGGTTTGATCAAGTCATCATATCAATTTTTTGTGACTTGTCTCTTGAGTTCACATCTGTAGCAGACTTCTCCACATGGGCTTATGAAACACAGTGCATCTTTAACCACATGACTATAACCTAGGAGCAACAACTTTGTCCTTTCATGACTAATGTGATCTTCTTAAAGATTTTTCAGACTTTCTGAGTTATCTCCTCCTAACTCCATGCTTCACTTGGATCATGACATCTTCAATAGATCTCCTAATCTAACTAGGTCTATAAACAACTCTTCAAACACTATTCACATAGTCAGTATCCTTATGGGAACATTGAATAGGTTTCGTAACTTCATTAGATATAGTAGAGACCAAAAAAAATAGGTCTATCTCCTCAATAAACCATAAATGAGACTATATGTCCCTTCTCTTTAAGACTTCATTCGTCCTCATGCTTCCAATATTTCTCATGGAGACCTACAAAACAAGATTCATACCTTATTGCTCAAAACTATCTTCTTGGATTATCTTGAACATCTAAGAAAATCAAGAACAACTCCCATATGATCCTCAATACATCAACCATCTATCCTTCAGACACCACAAGCCATTATGGTTAAGAATTCTTCAAATTAATTCATGGAAACATATGGTGACACACAACCAACTAGACCTAAAAATATAATTGATCTCTATCAGACATATGATATGTATTATTCCCTTTAAAACACTCAATACAGAATAATAGAATGAGTGAACTCAAGCTACATGATCCTAAGGTCATATTCAACCTCTAAAACCATAGAACTCTTCTTGAAGACCCTTCATATATACTCAATGAATCAACTTCAACAAGCATTGTCTGGTCTCGACAGGAAACTCAGAACTTGTCATCTACATAATACTGAGACCTTCTCCATGATATCAACAACATGACAAAACATTATTTCATGACCTTGTGAGGTCATCTAGACACCCAAAGAACACTGCAAATCAAGACACGTCTTTCATGTATACTTTTGCAAACTCATATTCAAGATCACAAAAATCTTGTGATACTACAGGACAATGATGAACACCCTCAAGGCATATTCAACATGTCAAATAATTATTTTATTTAACTTCACACTTTGGAACTTATTAACACCAATTCTTATCTTTAAGAACATTGGTCTTGAAATCCAATCCTCAATTCTTATACCCTTGTTTTGGTTTAGGTTATTTTGAACATTACCTTGCACTCAAACATGATTTACAAACATGATAACCATTGAAGACAACATTGAAATTCATCCATATGACAATCAATAAACTATAAAATATCAAGAATGAACTCACTTTCCTTATTAGAGGATACCTTAGGGTTTGTAGTCATAACTCATCTTGAAATCCTCAAATTATTGCCTTTCATATCTTGAGATAGCTCTTCAAATCTAAGATCAATTGATTACTCTCAAAACATATACAGGTTCCATATTACCTTGAGAACATTGTCACACACTTTAATTAGTTACTTTGAGAGTCTAAGGTCATCATTCAAATCAGCAAGTCACACTAGTCTATCAATTAGAAAACATTGAGACACAATCAACTTCCATAGAGATTTTCTTGCAAAAATGCAGACTTCAAGATCTCTATTAATGAACCAGACCTTGTCATATACTTTGTTTTCATTTTATATGAGTATTTTCCATGTATAAGTATCCACAAACCATTCACTCTTACTTAAAAATCTCCATTAGCTTTCATACCCTCATTAGGTCACATGGAGACCTAATACAAATATGACTATCTTTCAACATGTATTCCAGGTCCTTTTGTCTATCAACTTAGGTTTGATCTTGGACTTAGCTTCAGCATAATAATTATTATTCAAAATTGTTAACACCATCATGTAGACTTGTATGCAGACCTCCACCATCATCTTCACAAACTTATCCATTATTGCAAACAAGATGAACATTGTCTTTATCACTCTTCAATCTACTTAGTCTCACCTAAAGGCTATTAAACCTCTTCCAAATGTTTAGATCCGATACCAATTGTTGGAATTTGATAATTGGGGGGGGGGGGGTGTGAATTATTTATAAAAAAATGCATATTTAATTCCAAACACCATTCCATGAAGCATACATAAAAGATCAATGCATAAGCAAATAATCACATAAGTACATCACAAGATAACACACGATATTATGTGGGAAACCCTCTTGGGGAATAAAACCCACTAAACCATGCATGTGGAATATTTTTCTATAATGACAAAATTCAACATTTAGTGAAGCACCCACTTCATAAGGAACACCAACCCCTACTTAGTTGAGCACCCATACAACTAGTCTTCTGCAAGATCCAACTTGCAAGGAGGCTCCAACCCATTAGGAAACCAAGAATCAACTCAGCTACCTTGATTCTTTGATCATATTGAACACTATTTTTTAATCTTCAATTGATGATGACCTCTTGTGTTTTTAGTCTTTCCCTTTCACTCTCACTTAAACAACCTCTAGGGCACACTCACTCAATATGCCTCTTCTCGACTCATTAGGTCCAATAACCTGTGTGTCCACCTGTATTAAATTGATCAAATATGCATGAATTATCTTATTCACCATCTTATGGTATTCAATGACATACCTCTACTCCTTGATTGAGATATTTTCTTTGTTTAAGTCCACACAACCACAACTCCTCCAAATAGGCCTATTAGGCCTTGCCTTTAAACCATACATTTCATCTAGCCCATCTTAGTTGGCCAAGATATTTAGCATACTTGTTTTACCCTAGAAATATTCCATCACACATGTTACATGAATGAGACAACCTTTCCATAGGTTGATCATAGTCCATAGAGACCACTTTCACTATTAGGCTTAATGGAAACCTAAAGGAATTAGGCCTTCACACCCACACATTACACTCAAACTTATTTGACCACCTTTTACCTTCACCAATGGATGAAACACATAAAAACTACCTACAATAGACCCTTTCTCACTCCCACATAGGTATATGCCACTTAGAACTCCAACTCACCACTTGACCCAAGCCTTTTAGCCTACTCACCATTTAGGCCTTAAAACACATAAAAGTGTGTCTTCTAGAAATGAACCATACAATCACTTTTATAAAAAAAAACCTACACAAAAAATTTCATGAATAGATCCTCAATAACCTAAAAAACACCACCAAATTTGACATCATCACACAGTATTTAAGATCCCAAAACCACCTTTGCAATAGGCTCACTTAGTTTTGGTCAAACATAGTTAAAGTACAGTCAAGCTACTTTGACATTTCACACTTGATGAGGGATAAAATATGAATTTCAATGCCTTATTATGATCCTTTAACACTTATACAACATATCGATTCTCATTGGATCCTTCAAATTTGTCAAAAACACTTCCAACTCACTTCTATAAAGTGATCACTCATAAACTACCTATAGCACAAAAACACAGTCATGAACAAGTTCTTGTCTAACACCTATAAGAGTATTTTAAAAACATATTATGCACACCCATGGATTATATTTTTATCTCTATATAACTCACAAGTGGATATATCACATGTTCTAACGTTACTCATTGGTCTTACAAACCAATCTCTCAGGCCTTTCTCACACCGTGCCAACGCAACCAGATAAACCTTTTTTGTTTTCATGATTAAAACACTTAGCCTATCTCTTATTATTCCATAACGTTTTTATAGTTAATTTATGTCTCCAAAAACATCAATATGTCCATTTTATAAATGTTTCTAACAAGTTTTTACTTTTCCACATTCAGAAGATGAAAGAAACTAAGATAAAATGGTCAGGGGTTTGTACGTACTCGGATGAGGTTTGTGCACCGTTATCCAGACATTGTATGGACTCCTCTTTGGCTGTGGAGGATGACATCTACAGAAGAAAGAGACTTAAACAAAGAGATTGTTAGATGGATATAAGGTGGACTGCCAAGCAAAAGCTCAGCCCCAGAAGTGCAAAGACTTCCTTGTGGGATGACATTCCACTGTTAATAAGTAAAAGTGTCAGAAATAAAGAAATGACAAATGACTAGCAAAGAGGAAACTAAATAATGCATACTTGCTGTCTGTTGTCAGTCTGCCACAGTCGTTGATGTCGGTAGTTCTGCCAGCGTCAGTTGGTTAAGGTTACCGGCGTCGGTTATGTCTACCGACGTCGGTAGGGGCAATGGGCCTGTAGGCTGACATTGATCTAGGTAATAAGGCTTTGGATGAGTTTCAGGTCTGTTTGTGGTCAGCAAAGTGGTTTGAGAGGTTTGTGGGGGTTTGATGGCTTGTGCTGGGCTTACAGAGCAGAAAGTATGGCCTAAATGAGAGATCAGATGGAAGACAGGGGCAAAAGGGAGATAAGGGTGAGAGAAGGCTTTTCAGCCTCTCAGGGAGGAACATATTGGGTTGTGTCAAGAATGCTTGGAAATGGGTAGTAGTCTGATTGCTAATGTATTTAAAAGAATACTAAAATAAAACCAGTTGAAATAATTAGCTGTAGGTGGAGAGGCAGAAGTGCAGGATGTCTGTTTCTGTTATGGCTGATGCTGGAGACTCCCTGCAAAGAGGTAGAGTAACTGATGTAGAGTCCCTGTGGCCCATGATTCTTGATGTGCATCTGGGAGAGAGAGAGAGGTCAAATACCTGTAGAGGGAGAATTAGCATTCACGAGTGGGTTGATTGACTGATTCCAGAGAGTAGCAACGGAAGTAGAAATGCAGTCTAAAAGGAATCGACGTCGGTAAAACTGTCAGCGTCGGTTGAATACTGACCGACGTCGGCAGCTGAGGAATGGGAAAAGAGGCTATTTTTAGCCTTTTGCCCATTCTTGAAACTACCAAGTTTGATTGTCATTGGAAAATGGTTGAAGGTGGGTTAAATGAACATGAGAGGCTAGTGAGAGAGGTGAAATGGGTCATAAATTGGTCATAGGGTGATGGGAGGCATCCAAGGCGGGGTGAGGTGTCATGGGTGATGTGGCAAGGGGGTTATTAATTTAAAATAGTTAATTTATTTTAAATTAATAAGTGTGTGGATTAGGAATGTGTAGAAGTGGACCAAGGGGACCAAGGGGGGAGTCGACCAAGGAGTAGACACGATTTTGGTGTCTACATTTACCCTTTTTTGTCTTGTTGGTTGTTCTTGACGAACTGCAAGACAAAAACAAGAGTAAGTTGCCCCAGGTATGGGATAAGGTTGTTTTCATCTTGTTGGTTGTTCTAGTGAACTGCAAGACAAAAATGAATGTTGGTTGCCCCAATTATGGGATGAGGTATTCCCCCTCAAAGTGAGAGTCGAGGGAAGGGAACCTAGAATCGGGTGCTGATTTGATAGATAGTGGATGGATATGGTGAAGTTTGAGTGTGAATGCTATAAAAGTTGAGATTGCGCGCATACCACTTCATGAGATGGTCAAGTCAAATTGTCACAGGTCAAGGGTCGAGGAGTGCCAAAATTGAAATAACCAGGCCCCAGCATTTAGTCATAGCTGATTGGGTTATTTGATCCAAGCTGTAGCTCCAATGGTCGTCATGTTCCAAGTATCTCAGGCTCAAGAAGTGCTCCTAGAAAACACGAAAAATGTCACAAGTAGTGGGGATCAACTTGCTCGTGGTCCAATACTTGTGAGGGTCGAAATATGGGTTGCAGACAATTTTGATAACCATTCATGAGGTAGCATACATGCAAAAACAACCAAGGCAAAGTTGTCTTGGAAGTGGTTATGGTCTGAGGAGATAGGCGCGATCTCCAAGGTCGTTGGTCGAGGCGAGTTGAGATAGATAATTGGTCCGTTAGATGGATGGACGAAGGAATGGCTGAGCTAACCTCAAAAGACTCCATGTCAACTGAGTGCTACCTACATAGCCCCTATCCTTAAGGCCTCAGGCCAATGTAGTTCTCCCTAAAAAAGGAGGAAGGGGCGGTTATGGACATGGTTTGGACGAGGTTAAGTCATGGTTAGAGGTTGAAATGGTTTGTCCATCAGATAGATGAACAAATGGATGTGGTTGAGCTAACCCCAAAAGATGTCATGCAATCTGAGTGCTGCCTACATAGCCCTTGTGTGAAGGGCCTCAGACCAATGTAGTTCAGACTGGTAGTCAAAGTGGTTGATAGTTGGTTGAAGATTGGTTTGGACTAGGTTAAGTCATGGTCAAAAGATAATAAAGTTTTTCCATCAGATAGACGAACAAATAGATGTGGCCAAGCTAACCCCAGAAGACGTCATGTAATCTGAGTGCTGCCTACATAGCCCTTGTTGGAAGGGCCTCAGACCAATGTAGTTCAGGCTGAGAGGCAAAATAGTTGATGATTGGTTTGGTATAGGTTAAGTCATGGTTAGAAGGTAGTATGGTTTGTCCATCAAGTAGACAAACAAACGGATGTGGCCGAGCTAACCCCAGAAGACGTCATGTCATTTGAGTGCTACCTAAATAGCCCCTATTTGAAGGGCCTCAAACCAATGTAGTTCAGACGAAGAGTCAAAGTGGTTGATGATTGGTTTGAACTGGGTTAAGTCATGGTTAAAAGGTCGAAATGGTTTGTCCATCAGATAGATGAACAAACAGATGTGGCCGAGCTAACCCCAGAAGACGTCATTTAATCTGAGTGCTGCCTACATAGCCCATGTTGGAAGGGCCTTAGACCAATGTAGTTCAGACTAGGAGGCAAAATGGTTGATGATTGGTTTGGACTAGGTTAAGTCATGGTTAAAGGGTTGAAATGGTTTGTCCATCAGATAGACGAACAAACGGATGTGGCCGAGCTAACCCCAGAAGACGTCATTTAATCTGAGTGCTGCCTATATAGCCCTTGTTAGAAGGGCCTCAGACCAATGTAGTTCAGGCTAAGAGTCAAAGTGGTTGATGATTGGTTTGGACTAGATAAAGGTTTAGCACTTCCCATATGTCTAAGGGTATGTGCTTAAAATGATGAGGGTAAGATGATGTTACAGCCTTTTCCATATTATGTGATGGTGTATTCTGTAACGTTGGTTAAATGGTCTTTCATCCCTAGCAAGTGTCCATATCGGTGATGGATGTATAATAAAAATGAAATGAGTCAATTTATGCTTCAGCAAGTAATGGTTTATGCTTAACATAAATTGTGTGGTCGATAGTTTCCATGTGTATTGGTTTCCATAGAAACTATGTGAAATGGACTATGTCATGTTGGTGGTTTGAAAATGTTTTGGTTTGGTTGGGTAGGGTTGATAAAATGATTTGGTTGGATTGTTTGTGACCAAATTGCATAAGAAGTGAAAGGCGTGTTGCTCTTTCATTGACAAAGACCATAATGATAGCATAGGTAGGGGGTTGTTAGAAACAAAAGCCCCATTCATGCATTACGTCATTGACCATTGGTTGTGTTAGAGAAGTAAGCGAATCACTTTAACATTAAAATGAGCTTGAAGTCCCTTGAGTAGGTGATGTGATATGTGAGGAGAGGGTAACCCTTTTTAGTAGGGATAACTTTGCCCCTTTTTATAGGAGACCCAAAAAATGACTACAAGTCAAGTCCATGACCCTTTTTTTTTTTGGCAGACTAATCAATGTGGGAAGTCTACATAGGGATGTCGTTGTTTATAGCAAGAGTTTAGTCATAGCCATCCTTCGAGGGAGTGGTCTAAATTTTTGCTTTATATATATATGAGGGCTTTGAATAACTATCCTTTGAGGGAGCAGTTTATTAGTTACAGTAATGGTAGTACAACTGTCCTTCGAGGGAGCAGTCTGCCTTTAGAGTTTACGACCTTTGATATTTTGACATCTAAATTTATTTTTGATAGAATTTGTAGTCATGGACAAGACTATAGAAGTTTAAGGGCTCCCTTTTATTAGGACAAAGCATTCATACTTTATAAAAGGGTTACATAGGGTTTGCTTTAGGGAAACAGGGTTGAAAGGAATGAAGATGAAGATGACAGGGATTGCTCAAGGGACGAGCTCAAGTTAAATGTCAAGTGAACGAGTACTTGACTAATAGTAGAATGGTCACAGATGCAAGGCATTAAGAGGCTCAGGTTCTGGTCGGCCTTCAAGAGAAGACAGACGATAAGTCCTTGATCCATACCTATGCGTGATGATGTAAGGTCCGAGCCAATTAGGAGCAAACTTGTCTCATTTGCTTCTTTCCAAATTGGTCATGTGTTAAAGATGATTAAGAAGTGGGTTGATGTTTGGTCGATGCTTGGTTGGTTGATGTTTGGTCAATGCTTATTAATGTTTGGTGAAGGCTTGGTCGAGGCTTGGTTGATATCTGGTCGATGCTTGGTTGAGGCTTAGTCGAGGCTTGGTCGAGGTCGTGATAGTCAATATAGAGTCAAATTCTCCCAATTATTTTGGTGATGAGGAGAATGCTTGAGAAATGGTTGGACTAAGGCAGCTAGTGGTTGGGGGTCTTCAAGTTGAACCTCCACTACCTGTAAGTTTTTTATTAAGGCTTGTCGATGTTGTGGAGAGCTTTGTATGAGGTCATACAAAGATGTCTTCACAGAGGTTTGGTGAAGGTGTTTCACCTTGGGGTCATGAATTGGTTTCAAAAAAATTGGTCGGGATGTGCCCAAAATTGAAATCTTGGGTCTTGATGGTTGAGGAGACTCGACGAATGGATATGTTTGAGGGAGAGAAACCTTCTCTTTCCCTTTATCCTGCATGATTTGTGACCTATTGGCCACATTGATGGTGTTGATTTCAAATAATGGGGTTGAAGGCGATAGAGGGACCATAGTCTTGCATTGAGATCCTGATTTAGGTGGTGGTGTCGGTGGTTTGGTTAAAGGGTGGTCGAGAGGATCCTTGGTGAGAAGGGTGTCCTCTTTGAAGTGTTGAGGAATGATAGCTTTAAGAGCACATCAATGCTCAGTGTCATGTCCAAGTGTGCGATGATACGCACAAAATTTAGTGTCATCGAACCAAGATGGCCTTGATCCAAGAGTTGATGAGTGTGACGGTGAAGAGGTTTGGGAGACATTAGATGGTGTTGGAGATTTGTCAAAGGGGTCCTTAATAATAGGGGTGTCTCTCTCCATGAATTGGCAGATGGCAACCTTAAGGGTGCAGCAATGCTCAGTGTCATGCCCAGGTGTGCGATGATATTGGCAAATTTTGGTGTCGTCGAACCAAGACGATTTTGGTCTGAGAGGTTGAAATGGTTTGATAGGCGGAAGAGTGGTGTTAGAGGATTGCAAAAGTTGGTGTAACAGCAAGGTGTAAGAACCTGTTAATGGGTCTGCACGTTGTGTTGTAGTAAAAGTTGACAACTTTTGTTTAGAAGCTGTCGAGGGAGTGTTTCGTACCATCCTTTTGTTTGGCGGTGTGGCCAAACACATAGATGACACTTTCGTGGTAGGAGGCGTTGGATGTTTTGAAGGAGGTATGTATTTGTTAGGTGTTGGTCATAATAGAAGTGATTTGTTTTTGTTGGGTGTTGGAGTAGGAAGCATTCTTGTTAAGGTGGATGGATGAGGGCCCAAAATGGAGGGCAATGATGAAGGTGGGAGAAAAGTTCTCCGATGGGGTTTAGTAGCCTTCTTTGGTTGAGTGCGAGGCATATTATTGCATGGAGTAAGGTTCAAGTCTACCCTCACCAGATCTTCTTCGATCGAAGTAGGTGAGGTGGCAAGTTCCTCTCTCAGCGGAGAAGGGATTGGAGATTGTGGCTCTTCGAGAGGGCAGAGCGTAGGGATGATGATGGCTTTGGTGTGTGGTCGAGGTGCGGGATTAGTATGATCCCCCATTGATGATAGGAAGGATGAGGGTGAGGCTACCGGTGCTGGTATGGTCAAAGCGTCCTCCAATATAAGAGAGGTTGATGGAGAATTAACAGGAGAAGGTTCTTCCACCTGTGATGGAGGAATAGGAGAAGAAGGCTCTTCTACCTGTGAAGGACCAATGGGTGGGCTAACCTCTTCAGACTATAAGAGAGGTTGGTTAGGCATAAGAGGTGAGACCATGTTGACTGTGCATGTATTATGCTCTTGGGAGTCATCGGTCATGGTCTACACGTTGTTTTGGTTAGGGGGATGGTTAGGAAAAGGTTGTTTAAAGATGTCAATGTTTTGATTGGGTGGCACGTTTGGATTATCCAAAACAAGATCCCCCTTGTCTATCATGTCTTGGACAATGTTTTTAAAGGTTTTGCAGTTGTTGATGTCATGGCCTTGGACACGGTGATAATGACAAAAGTCATTTTCCTTGTACCAGGCAGGGATAGGTTTTGAGAGGTCAAATTGAGGTGGTCGAATTTGAGGGAGATTGAGGACCCCCTATTTGACAAGTTTATCCAAAATGGAAGCGTATGATTCTCCTATAGGAGTATACTGACGTTGTATATACCGTTGTTGGAATTGTTTGGTGATACTTTGAGATGTGGAAGGTTCAGATTGGTTGGTTGTCATTGAAGATGATGGCCTAAGGACCACAGCATTTGTTGATCCTTTGGGCTTAATGTTAGAAGAAGAAGGTTTAGAGGAAGGGTCATTTGATTTGGTGTTGGGGTTTTTACTCCACAATTTGACTTTGTTTTCCTCGACGGCATGTAGTTCAAGCTTCCTAGCCATCATGAAAGCTTCGTCAAAAGTGCGGAATGTTTGGACCCGGAGGGTAGACGAAATATGTTTGGCACAAGCTTGTGAAAAGAGCTCGATGAGCTCGGGTTGAGGTAAAGAAAAGGAGAGTTGGTTGATTAAGCCTCTCCAACGGGCAACAAAATTGGCTATGGATTCATCATCAAATTATTTGATACAGTATAAGTCTGTGATAGAGACCTTTTTGGTGATATTGATTAAAAAGTGGTCAAGGAAAAGTTGGGCTAGTTGAGTGAAAGAAAAGATAGATTGATGGTAAGGGAGCTATACCAGTTGAGGGTAGCACCAGAAAGCGACATGGGGAATGTGCATAGCAATAACGCATCATCATGTGCTATCAGGTAACAAGCATATCTGAATGCTCGTAGATACTGCTGTGGGTCTTCCTTACTCTGGAAATGAGTAAACTTAGGAAGCTCCCACTGATTGGGATACGACCGGATTGGGATAGAGGGATGGATGGGTTCGTTGCAAATTTGGTCATATGAAAGGACATTGCTTGAACCAGAAATTGAGGTCTCAAGATTAGACATTTTGTCCATCAGCATTTTGATTAGATTAGTTGACGAATTTGCGGGTGGGGCACCCCCTAGATTGTAAGGCGCTTGGAAGGGATTAGAAGGGGCGTATGACATAGTTGGTTGTGCTTGTATAGGCGCAACATATTGATAACTAGTCATTAGAACAGAAGTGGAGACCAAGGGTGGTTGTGTCATGAAGGTAGAAAGCATGACTAGGCTTGATGTCGCTAGAGGTGGTTGGATTGTGGCAACACTAGCCAATGGATGAGTAGCCACCCTGGTGTTGATAGGGCGAGAGTAGGTGGGATGGAGACAACTAGATTTTGGAAAGGGGTAGAGCTTTGTTGAATAGTATGTGGTTGATGGGGGGCCGAAACCCCAATGGAAGTGGGCCCAGATATAGAAGGAGAAGCCACACTTAGAATATTAGTCATGGTCTGGTTATTAGTTGAGGCGACGGCTTGGGTGTCTATGGGCTGGATTACAGATGTCGTTGATATGACTGTCATCTCAGCTAAAGAGGTTGACATCCCATAAATTGGGTTGCCTAAGGAGTTTTGCATTCAACTTCGCACAAGATAGTGTTGAAGGGCCTTGACATTGAAGTCAAGGAACCTTTTGAAGTCTTGGTCCCCTTCGGGGACAATAAGGGGCTGAGTCGGGGTTGGTTGGGTAGGAGTTCGTTCGGTCTCTGAATGATACCCCATTAGAGGACTGGTTATGGAAGGCGAAGGCAGGAGCGGTTGTTGCCTCGTGTGGTCAACAAGAGTCTTAATTTGACTATGTGTCAAAACCATTCAAGGCAAGAAAGGATCGGGTTCTAGAAACTATGTTTTTCAGTCTCAGAAAACTAGAATGTGTGTCTAACAGCAAGAAAGTTGGGTTTTAAGCCTGCTGTTTTGGAAAAAAGATTTTGACAGTGACCGACGTCGGTATAAAAGTCGATGTTGGTTACTGTGTTTTTCCAAAAACTCAAAGAATTTGAAAGTTTCTGAAAAAAAAGAAGAAAACATCCTCACTAGCTCAAAAAATAGATAGAAATAGAAAAACAGATGAAGATAGGCAGATCCTAAACGTTAAATCCTACGAATAAATTTTTAGAATCATGTTGGCTTATGCCTTAGTGTGTGTTTGAGAAGTTGGCTTTTAGAACGGGTCCTAGAAGAAGTAGTCTAAGGTTGGTTTCAGGTTAGTTTTGGTGCTCAAGAGTCTATATTAGGTTTCATACGTGGCCTGGTGCTAAGGAGGGAGCTCCCCTCACTTCACGAGCCCAGAGATAAGCTGGGTCGCTTAGCCAGTATATACTTCCCCTAGAGTTTATACTCTGCCATAAAACAGAGTGGGCTCTCCCCTTGGTAGTGAAGTCCAAGTGGGATTACCGGGAAGGGTAAGGTATCCGCTAGGTGATGAAATCCTAGTCGGACCTTGTCTCAGGTAAGTTTAGATGTTTGATTTTGTGAAAGTGATTAGGTTGTGTAACATAAGTGTGCTACGATTAATTCATGATCCGATTTAATTACTAGATGTGTGGACTAAAGACGCATGCAATCAAAAATGAGATGCAATAGATTTTAAGCCCAAATTGAAATGTGTGTTTGGATGCAGACAAGTGGAGAAAAGGTCAAAGAGTATGAGTTTTACTACTCTAAGATGCAAAAAAGAAAGAGAAAGAAGGATTCTTTTTAACTTTATTGATAGTGTCTTTTCAGAAGAGATAGAAGAAAAATATGCAAGAAGAGACCTAATGCACCTATATGAAAAGTTTGTTTTTAAAAGAAAAAGAATGATGAACCCAAGGAGAATTCCAGGGGTCCCACCAGGTATGCCAGAATGTTTCTAACAAGTTTTTGCTTTTCCACATTCAGAAGATGAAAGAAACTAAGATAAAATGGTCAGGGGTTTGTACGTACCCGGATGAGGTTTGCGCACCGTTATCTAGACGTTGTAGGGACTCCTCTTTGGCTGTGGAGGATGACACCTGCAAAAGAAAGAGACTTAAACAAAGAGATTGTTAGATGGATATAAGGTGGACTGCCAAGCAAAAGCTTGGTCCCAGAAGTGCAAAGACTTCCTTGTGGGATGACAGTCCACTGTTAATAAGTAAAAGTGTCGAAAATAAAGAAATGACAAATGACTAGCAAAGAGGAAACTATATAATGCATACCTGCTATTTGCTATCAATCTACCATAGTCGCTGATGTTGGTAGTTCTGCCAGTGTCAGTTGGTTAAGGTCACTGGCATCGGTTATGTCTGTCGACGTCGGTAGGGGCAATGGGCCTGTAGGCCGACGTCGGTCTGGGCAATAAGGCTTTGGATGAGTTTCAAGTCTGTTTGTGGTCAGCAAAGTGGTTTGAGAGGTCTGTGAGGGTTTGATGACTTGTGCTGGGCTTATAGAGCATAAAGTATGGCCTAAATGAGAGATTAGATGGAAGACAGGGGCAAAAGGGAGATAAGGGTAAGAGAAGACTTTTCAACCTCTCAGGGAGGAACAAATTGGGTTGTGTCAAGAATGCTTGGAAATGGGCAGTAGTGCTAATGTATTTAAAAGAATACTGAAATAAAACCAGTTGAAATACTTAGCTGTAGGTGGAGAGGCAGAAGTGCAGGAGGTCTGTTTCCATTGTGGCTGATGCTGGAGACTCCCTGCAAAGAGGTAGAGTAACTGATGCAGAGTCCCTGTGGCCCGTGATGCTTGATGTGTGTCTAGGAGAGAGAGAGGTTGAATACCTATAGAGGGAGAATTACAATTCATAGGTGGGTTGATTGATTGATTTTAGAGAGTAGCAATGGAAGCAGAAATGCAGTCTAAAAGGAACTAACGTTGGCAAAACCGCTGGCGTCGGCCAAATACTGACCGACGTCGGCGGCTGAGGAATGGGAAAAGAGGCTATTTTTAGCCTTCTGCCCATTCTTGCAACTACTAGGTTTGATTCTCATTGGAAAACGGTCAAAGGTGGGTTAAATGAGTGCGAGAGGCTAGTGAGAGAGGTGAAATGGGTCATAAATTGGTCATAGGGTGATGGGAGGCATCCAAGGTGGGGTGAGGTGTCATGGGTGATGTGGCAAGGGGGTTATTAATTTAAAATAGTTAATTTATTTTAAATTAATAAGTGTGTGGGTTAGGAATGTGTAGAAGTGGACCAAGGGGACCAAGGGGGGGAGTTGACCAAGGAGTAGACACGATTTTGGTGTCTACAATAAATCACCTCTTGTCATAAGGACTCAAACTCATCACTTACCTTAATACACCTAAAACTCTCGACTTAGCTCAAAAACATCATCATAGTGAACATAATCCGTAACACATATAGGGTCACTTTATTTAAATCGAGACCCATTGAAAATTTCCTTCAACATACTTATCACACTTGCAAACACTAATACATAAATAACATATGGACCAACTTCTGGAACCCACACCTTCATAGTCTTGACTTCACAGATAAGTCACATTGTGAGCATCTTTTAGCCTATGCATGAGCACCAAAAACACTTAACAACCAAGGGAAAATGAGGCAAAGATATTTAAAAAAGACCCCAAACCATTTGATACATCCCTAGTCACCTATAACTGTTAGGTTGTGGAGCTAAAAGCTTTAGCTACTTGAAAACAAGGTGGAACAGAAGGTTGCTGAGATCCAGGATCACCGGCGTCGGCATCAGGACTGACGTCGGTCGTGAGTAGTGATGAAGGCCACCGGCGACGGCAGGAAGTCGGCCGACGTCGGCAGAACCAGACAAGCAGGGACCGGCGTCGGTCGCCTGTGTGTTCCAGAAGTGCTAGTTGCACGGACAGTTAGTTAAGTGAACGAAGAGTTTGCATGTAAAGACCAGTTAGAGTCTTGAGCTGCATGGATAATTGTCTAAATTAAGAGTCTAAGTTAGTGTTTAAGTTAGGGATCTATTTATAGACCCATTGGCATGTATTGTATAGGTATAAGTTAAGGAAGGCAAGGAAGTACCTTCTATGTGTGTGTATGATCATTGAGTTGCAGGTTGTTGCAAGCTCATAGGAGATCCACATGTGAGTATGGTCTGTTGAATTGCAGGTTACAGGTTCATGGGAGATCAGCTTGAAGTGCTATAGAGTGCTTGATGTACTGGCAGGGTTATTACTAACTAGTTGGAGAGGTGAACAACAATTCGGTTTGTGAGTTGGCTGTTGGGACCGTTTTTTGTGTAGGAGAGTGTGTGTGAGAAGAATTACTGAACACTTAAGGTGTGGTGAACCTCTATAAGGTGAAAGAGTGTGGCGGCTCTTTGTTGTATTCTTTTTTGTATAGTGTTAATACAAGATAGTGTATTGTCTCTCATATTCTGTGCTATTGGTAAATTCTAGTTACTTGTGCTTCTGGTTATTTCCGCATATTTAATTGCTCATATATATTTGGTAATCATACTATGCTCTTTCTGAGGAGCAAGATCCAACAAGAGGAATCAGAATAGGTGTGTTTGTTCTTGGACTTCCCCAACAAGTGGTATTAGAGCTTTTGGTTGGAATACTAACAGATTGGTGTAGATCTGGGTAGTGTGTTTTGATTACAGGTTACAGGGTTTCTGTTTGAGTGGGAGTTGAGCAATGACAGAAGACAGTCAGCTACGAATGGAAAAGTTTAATGGCAAGAACTACCAATTGTGGAGGATGCAGATTGAGGATTATTTGTATCAAAAAGATTTGTACTTACCATTGGGAGGGGTTAGTTGCAAACCCTTGGATATGAAAGATGAAGAATGGGAGGTTCTTGATCGAAAGGCTCTGGGATCTATTAGATTGAGTCTTGCATCATCTGTGATTTCCAGCTTATCACAATGTAAGACAACGGTGGAGTTGATGGAATCTTTGGCAAATTTATATGAAAAACCCTCAGCTTCTAATAAGGTATTTCTTATGAAGCGTTTATTTAATTTGCAAATGTTGGAAGGTGGATCTGTTCATAGCCATCTTAGTGATTTCCATGGTTTAGTAAACCAATTAAGTTTAGTCAATATTATATTTGATGATGAAATAAGAGCTCTCTTAATCTTGTGTTCATTACCTGAAAGTTGGGAAGGTTTGGTAATGGCAGTTTCTAATACTGTGTCTCCTTCAAAAGTCTTAAAAGTGGATGATGTTGTGAGTGTAATCTTGAATGAAGAGATACGCAGGAATAGCACAGGTGAATCATCAGGAAATGCTTTGAGTGTTGAAGGCAGAGGAAGGCAAAGAGAAAAGATAGAGCATGGGAGATCAAGGTCGAAGACAGGCAGGAGATCCAAGTCTAGGTATGGCAGAATACCCTGCTGGAAGTGTGGAAAGCAAGGGCACATAAAGAGAGATTGCAGATCAGGTGAAGATCGGCATGAAGGACATGAAGAAGAAGCAGATGTTGTAGAGTACATTGCACAGGATGCTCTGGTATGTTCTTTGGATAAAGTAGAATCTTGGGTTTTAGATTCTGGTGCCTCTTTTCATGCATCCCCACATAGGGAATTTTTTCATGAGTATGTCCAGAGAGATTTTGGAAAAATTTGTGTAGGGGATGGTAAGCCTTGTCAGATTATTGGCAAAGGGAAAGTGAAGCTGAAACTGCAGACAGGTAACACATGGGTGTTAAAGGAGGTCATGCACGTCCCAGTTCTAGAGCGGAACTTGATTTCTATTAGAAGTTTGGGTGATGAGGGTTGCACAGTAACTCTCACAGCGGACTCTTGGAAGGTTACCAAGGGTACACTTGTTGTAGCTAGAGGTAAGAAAGTAGGTACGCTTTATCTATCTACTTGTACTACTGATTCTCTTTCTGGGTTTTCTACTTCAGCTGTAGATTCAGAGATGTGGCTTGATAGGCTTGGTCACATAGATAAGAAGGAGATGCTTGTTCTTGAGTCAATGGATATGCTTTTGGATTTGGAAGGTATGGATTGTGATTTCTGTATGCAGAAGAAGAAGGTGACGTTTCTTGAGGAATCCAATGTTAGTGACAAGATTAGGAAAGCCTTGGTTTTCAAGGAGAAAGTGACAGACAGAGTTCAGCACAAGATGCAGAGGAATTCTGAGCAGAGCAAGGGTGTTTTGGACAAGGGTTTGATCCAAAAGGAGCTCGCGGGAAAAAGTTAGGTCTCACTAGAAAAACACAGAGACCGACGTCGACAGGAAAACCGGCGTCGACGTCCAGACAGGGACCGACGTCGGCTATGTGCAGACCGATGTCAGTGACTCAAGGCAGAGAATGACCGGCGTCGGCCAGGGGAAACCGACGTCGGCAAGGAGGCAGTCACAGGAAATCGACATCGGTCGGCTGTAGACTGAGATGTAACTGGCATCGGTTACTGAGACGAATTTTGGGTGGACAGCAAGCTGTCATGGAGTCTCAAGCGCCCATATGGAGGATTGAAGGTGTAAGTAAGTTCTTGAATTCATCATTTCCCTTCTTTACACTACTTGTTGCTCACTTATGGCATAGGACCAGGAAGTTATTGAAGAAGCAGAACAGGTAGATCCAGGAAACAGTGGGAGCTAGGCATGAATGAGGATGTGATTCCTTGGAGGAGAACCAAATAGTTGTTTTGGGTAGTGTTGCCAGCTGGAAGTAAGCACTGAGAGATGAATGGATGTTCAGGATGAAGAAGAGCGGAAATGGATACGTGAGATGGAAGATCAGGGTATATGGTCTTGTATTAGCTGCAGGGCAATGGAGGTTTGTTCATTGTGTTTCTCTTTACCAGGTTGGATAGTATTAGCTACACTATCCTATTTCTGTATGATGTGCTTGTTGCAGGGTTACATATACAGGTATTGCTGAACTAAAGGTAAAGCTAGTTCAGGTGTTTGTCATGGAGAATCTGGGAGCAGCAAGATTCTTTGACATGAGTGTGTTCTGGAGACATGGGAGGTCACATGTTGACTTTGTTTCAGGATGATTGTGTGAGACCGGTTAGCACGCCGATGGTTGGACAGTTCTTTGAACAGGTGTCTTGATTCACATAATGAGGTTGAGTGCATGGTATGTACTAAACCTGAGTTCTCCCAAGCAGTGGGAGTTGTCACAAGTTAGGAGCCAATCTGGGAGAGAACCATTGGAGGGCACTTCAGTGGATTCTTACAGGGACTAGTAGCAGGTGCACATGATATGTAGGTTCAGGTGATTTTCTACATGGTTGTAGATGTGGATGTGGTAGGTGATTTGGATGACAGGTTTTGCACCACGGATTTTGTGGTGGTTGGTCTTCAAGGGTGATTTTGAAGATGGATACATAGCCAAGGGAGCAAACTAGACGGAGTACAGGTACATGTACAGGTTGCAGCTGTTTATCTCCAAGTGGGAGATTGTTAGGTTGTGGAGCTAAAAGCTTCAGCTACTTGCAAACAAGGTGGAACAGAAGGTTGCTGAGATCCAGGATCACCAACGTCAGCATCAGGACCGACGTCGATCGTGAGCAGTGCTGAAGGCCACCGACGACGGCAGGAAGTCGGCCGACGTCGGCAGAACCAGACAAGCAGGGACTGGTGTCAGTCGCCTGTGTGTTCCAGAAGTGCTAGTTGCACGGATAGTTAGTTAAGTGAACGAAGAGTTTGCATGTAAAGACCAGTTAGAGTCTTGAGCTGCGTGGATAATTGTCTAAATTAAGAGTCTAAGTTAGTGTTTAAGTTAGGGATCTATTTATAGACCCATTGGCATGTATTGTATAGGTATAAGTTAAGGAAGGCAAGGAAGTACCTTCTGTGTGTGTGTATGATCATTGAGTTGCAGGTTGTTGCAAGCTCATAGGAGATCCACATGTGAGTATGGTCTGTTGAATTGCAGGTTGCAGGTTCATGGGAGATCAGCTTGAAGTGCTATAGAGTGCTTGATGTACTGGCAGGGTTATTACTGACTAGTTGGAGAGGTGAACACCAATTCGGTTTGTGAGTTGGCTGTTGGGACCGTTTTTTGTGTAGGAGAGTGTGTGTGAGAAGAATTACTGAACACTTGAGGTGTGGCAAACCTCTGTAAGGTGAAAGAGTGTGGCGGCTCTTTGTTGTATTCTTTTCTGTATAGTGTTAATACAAGATAGTGTATTGTCTCTCATATTCTGTGCTATTGGTAAATTCTAGTTACTTGTGCTTCTGGTTATTTCTGCATATTTAATTGCTCATATATATTTGGTAATCATACTATGCTCTTTCTGAGGAGCAAGATCCAACAAGAGGAATCAGAACAGGTGTGTTTGTTCTTGGACTTCCCCAACAATAACTCTTCCTTAATCACTTTTTCACTCTACTTGGGTTCTTTCATTATTTTCACTCTTTGTAGATTTAGCAATATGACAACTTGTTTGACCAAAATGATTGACAAAGTGAACATAAATTTCAAAAATAAATAAATATGTCTAAATAAAAAGTATTGAACTTCATCCTCCAATGATTTGTATGTGTTGACTTAGATAACCCTACTTGTAACAATAAAATCTTCAAAAATAATCACTTTTTTGTACCTTCTGCTCACTGCCCTGATACACCACTACCATTTGGAGGTGATAAAAGGATTAATATACAACATAAAATAATCAAACTTTAATTTCCAATCCATTATGTGCCAAAACCATTCACATCTTTCCAATTGCTCCACTATGAGGGTTTACAAGCACACAAACCTCCTTACCTTCTTAACATTTGTTCATAAAGATGAGGGATTGGTTTCTATACAAAATACTTTTATAAAACTATTACGAACCTTCCCTAACTACTCCAAATGGTTTATGTCACCATGAGAAAATATACACATGCAAATGAGCATCTCAACTCCCTTCTTGGGCTTAGAAACTTTCATTCTACATGCATAGAAAACCTTTCAACATGATATCTTGCCTTTTTTTCTTCCTCAAGACTTGAAACTTGGTCAACACCTTTGAACCACCTAGTCAAACCTCATTAAATTCTTACATGTGTTATACCATCTTGATAACTCACATTGACCCTTTATTTGGACCTCACTAGGTCTCTATGCATATTAGGTCTAGAACCATCAATCAAACTTGGATATTAAAAGTACTTGGAACCTTCTTGTATTGATATCAAATCATCATTAATATATCAAATGCACTCATGCCATGATCTAAATATTTTCTCCATGTTCACATAGGTCACATGCTTGTATAGACTCATCTCCTAGAGCCATCATGCTCCTTCTTGTGCCAGAATAGACATTCCATGATCAAAGCCTTCTAGTCACTTCATGATATCATCCTTCATCAATGACATCACCACTTTATCATTACCTTTGACATAAATGAAAACACTTTTTATGACACATTACACCTCACTTACATGCTCACACAACATCTCACATGCTCAAATAAGTCAAACATCCTTCATATGCCATGACAACAAATCATGATGCCTTATTAGGCCAAGCATGGTCTAGAGGTGGTCTAGTTGCATACTAGGTCTGTAGGTCCTACCCCTATAAGATTACCTTAAAAGTCTCCTAAGTGATCCAATGCCTCAAATTCATGCTCAATCAACCTCATATAGTCTCTTATGATTATGTGCATCCATCTCACTAGGCCACCATGCTCAAACCTTCTCACCAGGTCTTTATAAGCTACGACTAGTATTATGACTAGGCTTCTCAAGCTCTTAAAACTTGATAAATGTCCTTGAAACATTTATTAAAGCTATTATACCTTATTTTCATGACTTTCATGCTTTTTAAACAATTTCATACTTCTGTACATACCTCTTTATGCTCATAATGCACATGCTCATGATATGACTAAGCTTGATATGACTGGGTTTCTCAAGACACCTTGTAATCAAAGATTAGTACTCAAACATGCTTACCTTGTCCTAAACCTTGACATCAACCCAACCTCAAAAGAATCATTAGGTTTCCTTTAAATTATATCTCAATAGAGAGACAATAGGTTGCCTTCAAATTCTCTCTTGTCATATGACTTCCTTGTCATGTCACACACACAAGCTCATACCTCACAGATCACTCACAATGCATCTTCACCAGATGCACCTTGACATCAATGACATCAACCTTGACATTAATTACAACACTTCTCAACATAATGTCTTTGATTTTATTTTAGCATAATTGTTACTGTCATTTTCATTGTTATTTTCATAGTTTTTTTGCATGCCTTCACATCCGAGTCAACTTTTAATTATATGTCCATGGTGTGGCATCAAGGTTTTAATTCACATAGAAATAAATACTATTATTTATGTATCAAACCATTTTGTTTTTCAAATTCAATGGCCATGTTGGAAAACACTTGTGTCATTAATATACAATGAAGGACCATGTTGGATTATGTTTGTATTCTTAATATGCAATGGCCATTTTCAAAGATCCTTGATGACCTTTTTTCCATTGATGTGATGTGTTAATGCCACCATACACACCATCTTCACCCTGTTCAACATGGCTTGTTCAAGTCTTTCTCCCCAAAATGTCATGAAAAAAAAAATACACGTTAATGTTATTATTATTGTTTTTGCATGTCTTTACATCTAAATCATTTTTACTGGTATGTTCATGGCCACCCTCAAGGTTTTAATTCACATACCAAAAAATGTTATCATTTTCTTATAATTAATATGTAATGAAGGGCCATTTTGAATATGTTTGATAGGATTTGTTTCCATTAATTTGGCTAGTTAATACTACCAAAGTTCAACTCTACAACCTTTTCAATGTGCCTTGTCACTCTCACCTCACATTTATTAAACCCAAATGCCTCTTCTATAGAATGAAACATTTTGTAGAGATTGTATCATAACCATGTTGAATGAATGAAATGTTACCCATAGCTGAACCCACATCATCAACATGTTTGCATTCACATCCGACTCAACATTCCATTATATTTGGATGAAAGCCCTCGAGGTTATTGTTCATATAACAACAAATGATATTATTTTTTAATCAAACCAAATTATTTTTTTGAATTCATGTTGTTGTGTTATTTATATTTGTGATGCATTTGTATTTTCCTACATTAAATGTCATGTTAATCATGTTTAACATGTCATTTTAAAATGTCACTCACTTGTAGTAAATGTGAAATGAATGACGATGGAACTTGATGACCTTTTATACAAAATGCATTGTTTAATTGAGATTATAGCTTTGACATGTTAGAGGGATGAAATGTCACATGCTTTGAACAACCTGTAAACTAAACATGTGGTAGTGAACATTTAATGGTGTGTGGATGTAAGCCCTAAAGGTTTTCATTCACATACCATCAAATTTTATTATATCTATATCAAAAGTAAGATTATAATTCACATACTAGTAAATGTTGAGTCAAATGTATTCAACCATATCCTATTGTGAATTTATGTTGTGTTATTGATACATTTCTGTGAATTAATAATGTTATGTCATTCATTCATATTTTGAACATTACAAATATTCTTTGCTATAATTATTATTGATATGTTTTTCATTCACATTGATGTGCTTTTTATATATGAGACACATTTCTGTTTATACACCTCTAACTTTCCATGGCTTCTACAAGCACCCACTAAACATTCCCACATAGAAATGCTTGTTTGGATGGAAATATATTTGAACTTGGGATAGAATAATTAACATTTACTAGTATATTATTTTAATCGTTTAGTGTTTAGCTATGTTAATCATATATTTCATTAAAGATCTGAGTAGTCTAAGTCAATGAAGTAATATGCAATAAATAACCACTGATTTATTATAGATTTTGACTTACTTTGACTTTCTAAAAATAAGAATAAATATGTGAAAATAGAGACTTATCTATAAAATACCTAATAGAAAAGGTCCGAGTGCTAAAAACTAAGGTATAAATAGGTTTAGGTATCGTTAATTATATCCCTATGTTAGATCCTCTCCTAGACAGAAGTGCCACACTTGGATAGTAATGCCATGGGGCTCTAGTGTCCTAAAAATGGCACTAGCTTCCTTTGTGTAGGACTGCTCCTAAATTTTGGGTACACTTGAACCTATATTTATGGGTTCTCTTCTTGCACACATGAAGTATGAAACTCTATATTTTACTTGTATTAATAGATTTATGATGCAAACCCTAATCCTCCTTGCAAGTAGAGCATGAGCTAAAAAGTGTGTTTGTTAGTAAGATAGGTTGGACATCCTCAACACCCCATTGTGAAAATATTTGCCTACATACCAATAATCTGAAGATGGATCAAGCCCAATATAACTCTCCCCACCTAAGTGCTAGTGCTAATACAAGTACAAGTGATGCTAGGATGATAGTGGTCTTGAATTCCTTGAGTGTGCTTGAGATTAAAAATATGGAAAATTTGACCTTAGAGAAGATGTAGTTGGTATTATATAGAAGTAGGACAAAATAGGGATTAATAACCTTGATTTTTCTCAACTTGTTTCATGTTTGAATAGGTATTTTGCATCTAATTTTCATCTAATGGATAGAGGTCTAAAATTCATGTATTGATGGCATTTATTAGTTTGTGCAGATAATAAAATAAGCTTAGGCTGACCTTAGGAGGGTTTTAACTTGTAAATTATACTCATTTGGGAAAGTTAGGGTAAAGGACATTAATACCATTTTGGGGACATTAACACCACATGGATCTAGTGTCCTTAATATGGTACTAATGTCCATCTAGCAGAATGTTGGGTGTAGAGAGATTTTTGAGATATTTAATTAAACTTGCACTATTCAATCACTTAAACATCAAACTAATTATGCAAATTATAGATCCATTAAGTTCTAATGCAAATAGATGAACAAACTATTCAAACTAGCATTACAATCTTAAAGCTAAACACTCTAAACCATGATCAAACTAATTCAAAAATAAAAGAGAATGGATGGGGATTACCTAAGACTCAAAAATGTGACATTATGATGGCATGATGATAGATTGTTGATGATGATGTTTGTAATTGATTTGGCATGAATACTTATAAGCTTCTTCGATTTTCTAATTGGACATGGATATGGCATGAGAATTCAAGTTGGTTCCAATGGAAGAGAAGAGTGGTTTAAATATAAAGAGGAGGGAAAGATCTATGGTAGAGATTTGAAATTGGGGGAAGGAAATAAAGGGTTTAGGATTAAAAGAAATTTAAAATTCCTTGAAAGCCTCTAGATTTAGAGGCTTCTGGAGAGGAGGGGTTAGAATAGAGAAGATTCTAGAATCCTTAAATTCTAAAATCCTCTTAGGGATTAATTAGGCTTAGGGATGGATTAGATAGGGATTAGGTGAGTGATTAGGGACAAGTGGTGTAAGAAAGCCTAGGAATAAGCTAGTAGGTGGGTAGGTTGGTCATGGGAATTTTAAATTTCCAAATAGTAGATAAGTGGGATTAGGGTAAGATAAAAAATGATTAGGTAAATTAATGATGAAGTGGGATAGAATAAGTTAGTAGATGAATAATAATGAAGGGGGATGTTAGATAAATGATTAAGAGGGGTGATATATTAGCAAGATAAATTAGATTAAATAGAATTAGTATTGACTAATATAAATATTAGTGATAATAATGTAGGTGATCAAATTTAGATGCATACATTTTACTCCTCTTTGAAAGGGCATTACAAGTAGAGTGAAGTGGAAGGAGTAATGATCTTTGAAATAAAAACCATGTCATAGATGAATTTTAGTGAATGATGTTAGTGGATATGATGCCCCCTTGAGGGGACATGCGAGGAAAAATGAGACAAATGGCCACTCAAAAGAAGAAATGATGGGTGGGATGTGATGAGTAGACAAGGGGATGGATGCTAAATGAGATAGATGATGAAGAAGATAAAGTATACTTGATTAATGAGCTATAGATTGATTATTCCCCTAGCAAAGACATATTCACAAGGAGTAGAGATGATGGGTGTCATAGTTGTCGACACATCCCAATGGGGAATCAACCATAACATGATGATGATAAGATTAAAAGGCCACAAGATTTAGACATATCCCAAGCAACGACGCATGCAAGGGAGAGCTATAAGCGAGGATAAAATAGTGATTTGATGAGATTAATGATGGGTGTAGCTCAAAGCTAAAGTTGATCAATATGATGTATGTGATGATAGAGAAGAAAGGATATGATCAATTGACCAAAAGACATGGGAGAAGGATTGGATTGTATTAAATCAAATCAATGAGCCCTAATGTGATTAATGATTATTCCCCTAACAAGGACACGTGCAAGGGAATGATAGAGGAGATAATGTCTAAGACATCTGTGGGCACTAAAAGATGGCCAAGTACTACCTGTTAAGGTGTGGAGCCTAAAAGCTTCACATATGAGCGCATTACCAAAGTTGCAGGTTTACATAGTCACCAGCGTCGGTCAGGAGCGACCGACGTCGGTCCAGTGCAGTTGAAGAGATGCCGGCGTCGGTAGAGGATCGGCCGACGTCGGTCACAGGCAAGCAGGCAGGAACCGGCGTCGATTACCTGTGCATCCAGAATGCTATTTTTGAGGACAGAAGCGAGTGTTTGCATGATGAGTTTAAGTCTTAGTCTTAAGTTTGCATTTCTATTATTAGTAAGATTGTTTTTAGAGCCCTTGTTCAAGAGGCTTAACTGTTGGTTGTAAGTGCATGCTCAAGTTTCCTAATTCTATATGTAGAATTAGATCTTCTTAGCTTAGTGTGATTATTGTAGTAGTTCATTGTATGTGAATGTTGAAGAACAGTACAGAGTTGTATCAATCCAGGTTGTTGGAATTGATTGTACTTGAGAGAGAGAGCTCTTAAGGGATAGAGATCTAGAGAGAGATCTTGTGCATCTGAGAGAGGTGTGGAAGAAAGAAGTTTCTTCAATTGTATTCCTTTTGTAAAGAGTTTAATACAAGTTTTCAGGGTGGTTTCTTGTATCTCTTGTTCTTTGCTATTATCTGATTCTAGTTACTTATCTATCTGATTTAATTCCACAGTTTATTGCTTTCATAAGTGTAATCATAGTATTGGTTGATCTCCAACAAGTGGTATCAGAGCCTTGGTTGTAGGTTTAGAGTTTGATATCCAATAATTGGTATCAAAGCTCAGGTTCACTAACAGGCGGTTCAGATCTGTGTAGTGTGTATTGATTATAGGTTGCTCATAGGAGTTTCTACAGGGATTTCTGTTTGAGTGGGAGAAGCAATGGCAGATGAAAGTAAACTGAGAATGGAGAAGTTCAATGGCAAAAACTATCAACATTGGAGAATGCAGATAGAGGACTATCTGTATCAGAAAGATCTATACTTACCGTTAGGTGGGATTGCAAAGAAGCCCACAGACATGGAGGATGAAGAATGGGAAGTTCTTGATAGAAAGGCTCTGGGGTCTATAAGACTGAGTCTTGCATCCACTGTGATATCTAATTTATCACAGGCAAAAACAACAGTAGAGTTGATGACTACTCTAGCAAATTTGTACGAAAAACCCTCAGCTTCTAATAAGGTATATCTTATGAAGCAGCTATTCAATTTGCATATGCATGAAGGTGGATCTGTATCTAATCACCTGAATGATTTCCATGGTATTGTAAATCAACTAAGTTCAGTCAAAATTGTATTTGATGATGAAATAAAAGCTCTTTTAATATTATGTTCTTTGCCTGAAAGCTGGCATAGCTTAGTAATGGTAGTTAGCAATACTGCATCTGCATCAAATATTTTAAAAGTAGAGGATGTTGTTAGTGTTATCTTGAATGAGGAAATTCACAAGAAAAGCACAGAAGAGACATCTGGGAACGCTTTAAGTTTTGAGAGAAGGGGAAGGCAAAAAGAGAAGAGCAAGAAAGGGAGATCAAGATCCAAGTCTAAGGGGAAAGGCAGATCCAAATCCAAAAATGGAAAAAAGAGAAGGCAAAAAGAGAAGAGCAAGAAAGGGAGATCAAGATCCAAGTCTAAGGGGAAAGGCAGATCCAAATCCAGAAATGGCAGAAGGCCACAATGCTGGAATTGTGGAAAGATGGGGCACATAAGCAGAGATTGATGGTCAAAGCCTAAGGAGGACAATCAGCACGAAGGAAAAGAAGAAGCAAAGGTTGCAGGTATTGCACAAGATGCTTTAATATTCTCTTTGCATAATAATATAGAATCTTGGGTGTTAGATTCTGGTGCATCTTTTCATGCTACCCCTAATAGGGAATATTTTTGTGATTATATCCATGGAGATTTTGGAATAGTATATCTAGGGGATGATGAACCCTATAAAATTATTGGCAAAGGTAAAGTGTAGCTGAAAATGCAGAATGGCAACACATGGGTGTTGAGAGAAGTTATGCATGTTCCCAGCTTGAAGAGAAATTTGATTTCTGCAGGAAAGTTAGGGGATGAGGGTTGTACAGTAACTCTCACAGTAGAATCTTGGAAGGTGACCAAGGGTGTACTTGTTATGGCCAGAGGTAAGAGAGTAGGTACTCTCTATTTGTGTAATTGTGTTACTAACAATTCTTCTTCTGTATTATCTACTTCAGATGTGGATGCAAAATTGTGGCACTCAAAGCTTGGCCACATGAGTGAGAAGGGGATGCCAATTCTTAAGTCTAAAGGTAAGCTTTCAGATTTGAAAAGCATGGATCTAGAATTTTGTGAGCACTGTGTATTTGGAAAACAGAAAAGGGTTAGTTTTCTCAAGACTGGGTCTACAAAGAAGAAGCATAAGTTGCAGCTTGTTCACACAGACGTGTGAGGACCGGCTCAGGTAGCTTCTATTGGAGGATCACAATACTATGTTTTGTTCATAGATGATGCTACAAAAAGGTATGGATCTACTATATTAAAAAGAAATCTGATGTATTTGAGACTTTTAAGATTTGGAAAGCTATGGTTGAGAATGAAACAGGCAAAATATTGAAGTGCCTGAGATCTGACGATGGTGGACAGTTCTGCAATTATAAGTTCAACTTTTATTGTTACATGCATGGAATCTGTAGGCAAAGGATGGTTCCAAGGACACCTCAGCAGAATGGAATTATTGAAAGGATGAACAGAACAATCATGGAGTGTGCAAGATGTATGAGATTGCATGCTGGTTTGCCTTTAGAGTTTTGGGCAGAAGCTGTTGACACTGCAGTGTACCTGATTAATAGAGGACCCTCTACAGCTCTGGATGGTGGAATTCTAGAAGAGGCTTGGACAGGTAAAAAAGTAGATCTCTCTTTTCTCAAAGTTTTTGGTTGTGAAGCCTTTGTGCACGTAGATAAGGAAAATAGAAAGAAGCTCGATGCTAAGTCTATGAGGTGCACATTTATTGGCTATGGCTCAGATGATTTTGGTTTTAGATTTTGGAATCTAGGAACTAACAAGGTAATTAGGAGCCGTGACATTGTTTTCAATGAAAAGGTGATGTATAGTGATCAGCTGAAGAAGCTAAATCAATCTGGGTAGAGCAATAGTGAATTGGACGAGATGACAGTCCAAAATGAGCTTGCAGGAAAAAGAAATAATCACTTGCAGGAAAACACAAAGACCGACGTTGGCAGTATAGGAACCGGCATCGGTAGAATAGAAACTGATGTTGGTCATACAGAGACCGATGTCAGCAAGAGAGGCACCGGCGTCGGTCAAAAAGAATCGGCGTCAGCCAGTAACAGGTTTGGAGGTGACCGAGGTTGGTCACTGTCAGAGAATTTGGGTGGACAACGTGTTGTGAACGAGTCTCATTCACCCATCAGGAGGTCAGAAAGGGTAAGTAAGCCTCCAATTAGATATTCTCCTTCATTATTCTATTTATTGCTAACTGATGGTGGAGAACCAGAGAGTTTTGAAAAAGCAATACAGGTGGATTCCAAGAGTCAGTGGGAGCACGGCATGGTTGAGGAGATGGAGTCCTTAAGAGAGAACCAAACATGGGATTTAGTCGAACTGCCAGCTAGTATGAGAACACTGAAGAACAGATGGACCTACAAGTTGAAAGAAGGTGAGAATGGATAGATGAGATATAAGGCCAGATTGGTGGTGAAAGGATTTGCACAAAAGCCAGGTATTGATTTTGGTGAGATTTTTCTCCTGTTGTTAAAATGACTTCTATACGGATTGTACTGTCTTTGGTTGTTGTTGAGGATTTGCATCTTGAGCAGCTAGACGTTAAGACAACATTTCTTCATGGAGATTTAGATGAGAAAATTTATATGGAATAGTCGGAAGGATTTGAGGTCAAAGGAAAGGAGAAGTTAGTGTGCAGATTGAAGAAAAGCTTGTATGGCCTCAAGCAAGCTCCTAGATAGTGGTATTTGAAATTTGACAAGTTTATGACTGAGCATGGCTACAGCAGGTGTCAATCTGACCATCGTGTGTATTTTAAGAGATTGGATAATGATAGATATATTATTCTATTGTTGTATGTAGATGATATGCTGGTTGCAGGATCACACATGCAGGATATCTCTGAGCTTAAGGTGAAATTAGCTCAAACGTTTGCTATGAAGGATTTGGGAGCAGCAAAGAAAATCCTTGGCATGAGCATTAAGAGAGACAAGAAAAATCATAGGTTGATATTGTCTCAAGAGGATTATGTGGACAAGGTGTTGAAATGATTCAATATGCAGGATGCTAAATCGGTAAGCACACCTTTGGCTGGACATTTTAAGTTGAGTAAATAACAATGTCCTAATTCACATGATGAGGTAGATTACATGAGTAAGGTTCCATATTCTTCCGCAGTAGGGAGTTTGATGTATGCAATGGTGTGTACTAGACTAGATATTGCCCAAGCAGTGGGAGTTGTAGGTAAGTATATGGCCAATCCAGGTAAGGAACATTGGAAAGCAGTTCAGTGGATCCTTAGATATCTGAGAGGAACCAGCAATAGGCACTTGTGCTATGGAGGTTCAGATACTTCTCTACATGGTTATGTAGATTCAAATATGGTAGGTGATTTGGATGGTAGGAGGAGCACTACAGGATATGTTTTCACTATAAGAGGAATGGCGGTTAGCTGGATATCTAAGTTGCAGAAGGTTGTTGCCTTGTCAACTACAGAAGCAGAGTATATTGCAGCCACAAAAGCTAGCAAAGAGATGATATGGATGACACGGTTCATGGAAGAGCTTGGAAGGGAGCATGGGAGTTGCAGATTGTATAGTGATAGTCAGAGTGCAGTCCATTTGGCTAAGAATTTAGCTTTTCATTTAAGAACCAAGCACATACAGCTAAGGTACCACTTCATACGGCAGGTATTGGAAGATGGTGATTTGAATCTGGAGAAGATCCATACAGATAGGAATCCTGTTGATATGTTAACCAAGCCGGTTACAAAGGAGAAGTTGAATCTTCATTCAACTTCTGTTGGTCTTCATGATTGAGTTGAAGATGGAGGAGATAGAAGATGTTACTGTACAGGTACTGGTGCAGTTGTTTATCTCCAAGTGGGAGATTGTTAAGGTGTGGAGCCTAAAAGCTTCACATATGAGTGCATTACCAAAGTTGCAGGTTTACACAGTCACCGACGTCGGTTAGGAGTGATCGACGTCGGTCCAGTGCAGTTGAAGAGATGCCAGCGTCCGCAGAGGATCGACCAACGTCGGTCACAGGCAAGCAGGCAGGAACCGGCGTCGGTTACCTGTGCGTCCAGAATGCTATTTCTGAGGACGGAAGCGAGTGTTTGCATGATGAGTTTAAGTCTTATTCTTAAGTTCGCATTTCTATTATTAGTAAGATTGTTTTTAGAGCCCTTGTTCAAGAGGCTTAACTGTTGGTTGTAAGTGCATGCTCAAGTTTCCTAATTCTATATGTAGAATTAGATCTTCTTAGCTTAGTGTGATTATTGTAGTAGTTCATTGTATGTGAATGTTGAAGAACAGTACAGAGTTGTATCAATCCAGGTTGTTGGAATTGATTGTACTTGAGAGAGAGAGCTCTTAAGGGATAGAGATATAGAGAGAGATCTTGTGCATCTGAGAGAGGTGTGGAAGAAAGAAGTTTCTTCAATTGTATTCCTTTTGTAAAGAGTTTAATACAAGTTTTCAGGGTGGTTTCTTGTATCTCTTGTTCTTTGCTATTATCTGATTCTAGTTACTTATCTATCCGATTTAATTTCGCGGTTTATTGCTTTCATAAGTGTAATCATATTGTTGGTCGATCTCCAACACTACCTACATAATATGAAAGACCTTAGGTTGATGTAGTTATGACTCAGGGATATAATATGATAATGATGATGATGTTTAGTGATAAAAGGTTGATGTTAGTGATGAAAGAATATAACTTAGATGATGAGATGAGGATTAAAATATTGGATGTTAGTCAGATGGATCGAGAGAATTAAATTAGTGATGGTAATAAGGATGATTAGTGATCAAGCCATCATAATTGTCATAAGGCTCATCATAGTCTAAGCAATCCAATAAATATAGCACTTGGTAGTATGTACCATGATATAATCATGACCAAGAGGACATTGTGCCAAAGTGTGTGGGAAAATATCAAACTCTACATCATTGAGGGTACTTATAAGCATCATTATGGCTTTGGTGACCTCATAGCATCCTTGTTCATTGCCCATTAAATAAAAAGAGAAAGACAATTAAATATTTACATGCTAAGAACATGCAAACAAGATAAACAAAATAAACAACACACAAGTATCTACATGTAATGTCATAATATCTTGTCAAATGATGGGATGAATGATTGGGTGATGGGCTATAATAGGATGATCATGATGTGATTGTGGATAGGATGATCATGATTAGGATTATGACTTAGGTAAGGATATGGATATATATTAGGATTAGGCTAATGACTTAGATGAGGATATGGATTTGGGGATCATGAGGAGGACATGGATATGAAGATGACCAAAGATTACCAAAAGACAAAACCTTACAAGAGTCCAATCTAATAAAATATTAGGAGATGATGGGATCAAATACCTTTTATTTTAGTAGAAGAGTGATTGGATAGGTACTAGGTATGGAGACGAACTAATAGAGAGGTGATGGGATCATATACCTTTCATTCTAGTAAAGAGAGATTGGATGGGTGCTAGGTATGAAAAGACAATGATAAAGAAGTGATGGGTGTCAGACTAAATTATTTAACAAGGTTGTGTATGTTGATAATACCTTTGTCAAAAAGGATGAGGATGAAGATATGGATGGGTGACCACTAGGAGTGGGTTCTAAGATGAAATGATGGATTGGATATTAGGCATCATTTGGGAAGGGGGTATGGACAATAAGATAGATGGGATGAGTATTGGATGTGGTTTAGGATGATGTGATGGAGATGGATGTGACATAAGATAAGACACAATGGACTATTTTGGTTTTTTCATGTTTCATGATTTGTATGGTTTTTGAAATATTTCACCTTTTTAGGGATTTTCGGAATATGTATGTATATTATACAAATGGGGTTACTAGTAAAGGGAATATCAATCCTTGAAATCAGGATATGGATGGATGGAATGATGGATAGGATGATCAAAGGGTGATGGTGATGCAGAAAATGAGATGAGGACCAATGAAGAAAGGATGAGGGATTGCCAATGACCTCATCCTAAAGGAATTAGATTTTTAGTTGCCTAATTGTTCATTGGAGGATATGCCAAGATGATTTGAGAAAATGTCTCAAGATACCTTCCACTTCTTTGCTAAGGTTAAGGTAGGAAGGAATGCAATATGTTGGTAGATTATGGGTTGGACCAAGGGATAAGATAAACATGGATGGGTGATATATATAAGGTATATGAGGGATGAGACCAATATAGATGTATTGATAAAGGATATGAAATGGATGGAGTTTTCCCCTAAGTGTTTTAGGTACAATGAGGATAATTTATTATTATACCATGATGTTGGAAACTGATTTTCATCATGGTACTTGACCAAGGTGTTAGAAGACTGGTTTTCACTATTGGACGAATAATTTTTTTTACTTTTTTTGACTTTTTTGATTTTTATTGGGCACTCAATTAATTGGAGAAGGGTGAGATGCAATATGTTATCATCATTGTGATATTTAATCGATGCCTGTTCTAGGGATATATGATACTTGGATCATGTCTTGGTGGCCTTTATTGATTTTTGATTTAACATCCTCTAAACCTTTTAGCCAGGTGTCTTTGTAACCCCTATGAGGGATAATGCTACCCAAGGATGTGAGATATGGTGTGGATGAGATCATGTCGTAAGTGTGATGATGGGATATATGATGGAAAGGAGGGATATGATCATGATGGATGATATGATGGGATATAGAGTGGAAATGGGGTTCAACAATTATATACACCATTGGATATGGTAGAGGGGATTCTTTAGATTGGTGCCATGAGATTAAGGGATCCAAGACCTTTTGACTTTTTGCTTCTTTAATCCAAGTATTAAGAGGATGGTCGGTCATGCGATTATTACTTGTACCAATATTTTGATTTATTAAGTGGGTTTGACTGCCCCCTAGTACCAAATTTTGGACTTCACTAGGGGAGATTAATTTTTGATTTGATATATAATGATTATTGTGACTTTGATGGTCTCCTAGTGCCTGATATTGGGCTTCACTAGGGGAAGACATTTTTGGATTAGGTCGATGATTTGACTTTGACTTATGGGATCAAAGATGATTTGATCATGATTTATGACTTTCAGAATATGGTCTTGGACCTTTGTATTTATGGCACATGATGTTGATTATAGAGGGGAATCCAACGATGCATGTTCTTTTTTATTCCCTTCATGGGGTGGTATGTAGGGATTATGGAGGCAAGGTGGATGATATATGTTTTATGATGGATTAAGGGGATAATGGGAAGCATAGTTCTCATAAAGGTCACTAGGAGCCCTAGCCTCAATGTCATAAAAAGTGTCTTCAAGAATCTCAAAAGGAACACTAGGACTAGCGGTAGTAAATGTATCCAAAGTAGGATCAAATTCACTTTGACTATCTTTAATAGACAAAGCTTGTAAAAACTTGGTTATGACTTCATCATCCTTATTGGGATCAAAAGATATGATTGGTGACTGGTTAGCATTCAAATTATGGGTATCTTTAAAAGAAAAAGCATTATCATCATTTTCTATAATATTGATAAGGGATGATGTTTCTGATGAGGAATCTGATTTGGCTACTGGTGTTGAACATGATCCTGATGTAGGTAAAACTTATGTTGGATCCGATGTTGATTCTGATGCATAAGACATGATGTTGCTAGAGCCACTATCCATGATTTTCCTCTTAACATGGGATATTATATGTGATGGGCGAGAGGGAGATGATGGAGGAACAATGGACTAAGCAAAGAGAGGGCCATGGAAGGCTTCATGAGATATAAGGGGATTAGGCATATCAAAAATAAACTTGTGGTTGATGGAGGATTGGTAAATGATGGGGGTATTATGGAAGAGGGACAAGATGTCTTTACCTTGACTTGGAAGGGGAAGGGCTTGATCGTGATGGGGAATGGAATCTTGGCACTCCTCTTCTTATTCACCCATGAATTTAAATTCATCTGATTCATCCTCAATTACTATGTCACTATTGTTGATGAGATCTTGGACATAGTCTCAAAAGTGTTGACATCATTTAATGGAATGCCCCCAGGTTTGATGATATACATAGTATCAATTTATTTTATACAATGAGGGCTTAGACTTAGTGGGATCAAGATGTTGTATAGGTGGATAAACCATCATGTTAGCAGTGACAAGTTTGTTGAAGAGGGATTCCAATGACATAGGAAGGGGAGTATAAGGACCCACTTCACTACATGAATTAAATATGGAAGCATTAGACTTATGATCATATGATTTTTGATGTGACTGGGTAGGTGAATTGGTAGCAGACAAGGTGTCCAGGATAGGATTCCCTTTGCTAGTATAAGAAGGAGTAGATCACTGATTGTGACTAGTGGATGGGAGATTGGAAAGAGACTTACATGAATGGGTTTGGACGAAGGGGAAGGTGATATTGAATGGGGTCAATATCATCAATAAATTAGAGATCCATCTCAAGGATCTGCAAGAAAATTGCCTATGGGTTTTCATCAATATATTTATAAAATAGGGAAATTTGTGAATTAGAGTGGAAATGGCTAGGATGAGTACTAGTTGATGGTGGAAAGGAATGGGATGGGGATGAAGAGTGAGGAAGGACTTACTTTAGATATGTCATTAGGATTTTGGGATCAATGTCATTGGGAAGGTGGGCACCCATCTTTAATAGTCATAGGAGGAATTCATCTTTGTTTTTCATGATGTACTGATTGATTAGGGTGACCACATCAAGGAATGAGGGGATTGATTTTGACAGGATAGAGGGTTATGGATGAGGAAGGATACATGATGTTAGTTTGGGGTAAATGGGATAAAGGTTTGAAGGTAGGTGAGCACCCATTTCTATATCTCGTAAAAGAACATCATCTTTCTAGGCTAAGATGTATTGGTTTACATGAACTGGTTCCAAATCCATGAGGATAAATGAAGATGGATGATGAAGGGGTAGACTGAGACTTAGATATGGCTTCTTGAACAAAGTAGATCCAAGGGCCCAAGATAGTATGATAGATGATGATAGGGATGAGATAGACTAATGGATTAAATACTAGGATTAGACTTCAGATCACGAGTACAATAGGTGATAACAACAATGCTTAGTTGTCAAGCTAGTAAAAAGGATTGGGGATTTTATGGGTACCTAATTTTAAAACTAGTAAGAGGATGATATGATGGGTGCTAGTTATGAATAGGCAAGGATGATAGAGATGAGAGTGATGATGATGGGTTTGCTAGATTGAAACCAAAAAAGTGACAAGATGTTAGAAGGGTATTGACTAGGTATGATATCTAACCAAGGAATGAGTGATAGTGGATTAGGATGATAGGATAACGTGGATGATAAAAAGACTAGCTCAAAATATTAGACTGATTTACTCAAGATGAGATGGGGTGGGATTATTGTGATGAAGGTGATTAAGACAATGGGATAAGGACAAGTATGATGATAGGTGATGATGAAATGATTAAGGATAATATGGGATGGGGATGGTATAGACCTGTATGTAACCTAGAGATCCAACTAGGACAAGGATAGAATAGATGAGTGATGAATACAAGGTTAAGATAAATGATTGGGTATGGACTTTAGGACAATATGTGGATGATGAGATATGATTAGGATATGTAGGTGATGCAGGGTGGGATGACCAATGACAAGTGATGACTAGGACAGGATATGATTAAAGGGATATACAAGAGAGCAAAAGGTATGTACAAGAGGGTAAGACAAGGATATACAAGATGATGGTTAGGAAAGGATATATAATATGATGGGGTGATGGCCAAAGATAGGTGAATATAGTGAGACTAGGAAGGGATAATGGGATGATGACAAGGATGTAAAATATGATGGTGATGAGATGAGATATTTGTTGAGGCAAGAATATACAAGGTAGATATGTACAAAATTATGGTAGGATGTACAAGATGGGTTGTGCAAAGGACCTAGATAGACATGTAGGTTTGGGTGAAAGCCGACTTAGCTCACAAACAACACTAGTTTAGCATGACACACACTCAAGTAAGCAAACCACAAAACCTGTGATTAATAAACTCAAGATTGTGTAACCTGATGCTCACACCATCAAACAACATTGTGGATGACGTTGTAGGTCAGTGACCCATTATGGAATCAATTGAACCCTTTTAACCCCATTTGCACATGATGGCTACTTAGGAGTTGATATTGGCTCTAGTAGCGAGGCACTTGTTATAGCCGAAGGATACATATGCTAGGTTTTCATGAGATTTGTAGGTGTGTCCCCTATATATGCAAAGGTAAAGTGGGGCCTCAATCCGTATAGGATGCTATCTAATCACCTTGTGTATTGGAGCTTAATCGTCCCTCATTCCATGAAACCCTTTATGGGGAATTTCGCTAGGTGCCTAAGATAGCTCTCCTAATTTTTAGACTCCATCAGAACATGGAGTTTGGACTAGTGCGTGGTTATGAAATCCATGGTCATTAGCCCCCCAGAAAAGAAAAAAATGATGGAGGGTTTATAGGCCATTTTTTATCCCCCAAAAATCACCGCAAGGATGCAAGGGGGAAATCATATATCAATGATAGACCTCAGGATACAGACAGGCAGACCCAAAAGATTAATTAACCATGATTAAGTATGATATATTTACAAGATGAAAAAGATAGACAAGAATATACAAGACAAAGATGAAAATGATATATACAAGACAAAGTGATAAAAAATGATATATACAAGACAAGATGATTAAAACAATTTAAAAATGATTTTCAAAGTGTCAAATGGAGTATTTGACTAGTGGCCTCAAATCACATGGTTTGTAGTTTTTCATTTGGCACTCAAAAGAGGTAACTTGCAAGACAAGGATTAGTAGTTTTGATAAGCCTGTCTTTGACAAGCAATCTAAAAAAAATAGTGTTAATGATTTTTAATTATTGATTTTTTAAGGACGGTTTACAAAAATGATAGTAATTAATAGTTTTTGTCTTGGATAGTGATGTGCCTACAATTTTCAAAAATACCTCAATTTTATATCTATAAAGGAGAATACATTTAAATTTTATATTTATAATTTTGAAAACTATCTCAATTATTACTTATGTTTATCCCTACTTATATACTACTATCATTTTTGTAAACCGTCCCTCAAAAATCAATAATTAAAAATCATTAACACTTTTTTTTAGATCGCTTGTAAAGACAAACTTATCAAAACTACTAATCTTTATCTTGTAGGTGTATATATATATATATAAAACTATCCTTATCCATAAACTTTGATTTTAGAAGACAATCCACAAAATGTTATTGGAAAATTATAATTATACAATAGTTGAATTATAACTATAAAAATTGCTTAAGCCATATTTATTATGGTGGTGACATGTCATGAATGTGATGATCAAGGATGAGGACACGACCCACAAGGTGTGATGCTGGGCTCAAAAATCATGACACTCAAAAAAAATTCAAGGTTTCAGGCATCCATCAATGCATAATGGGAGCGTGAAGAGAACCACAGCTTAGAATGGATGTAGGCTCAATGTTAATGCATATCTGAGATCTCTCTGTGAATGTGAGTGATTTGAAGAGGTTTTCAATATGTTGCAGACTTCATGACATAATACCACAGAGAAATATGGTCTTGTGTATTTTCTTTGGCCAACATATATTATATTTGAAACCCCTCAGCATAGTTTTTTAATAGCGCCTGAGCCACAAAATTACCCTTCAATGCAACTAACAGGTCACGTGGAGGCCAACATAGGGCACTGGACTGTTTGAAAAGATTGGGATGTAGATTACCTTAGACTCAAAAATTTGACATTATGATGGCATGATGATGATGCTTGGAGTTGATTTGGCATGAAGATTCTATAAGCTTCTTAGATTGCTAATTGGATATGGCTATGGCATGAGAATTCAAGTTAGATCCAATGGAGGAGAGGAGTGGTTTAAATAGAAAGAGGAGGGAAAGATCTATGGTAGAGATTTGAAGTTGGGGGAAGGAGATCAAGGGTTGAAGATTAAAAGGAACTTAAAATTCCTTAAAATCCTCTAGATTTAGAGGCTTCTAGAGAGGAGGGGTTATAATAGAGAGGATTCTAGAATCCTCTTAGGGATTAATTAGGCTAAAGGATGGATTAGATAGGGATTAGGTGAGTGATTAGGGACTAGGGGTGTAGGAAAGGCTAGGAATAGGCTAGTTAGTGGGTATGTGGGTCATGAGAATTTTAAATTTTGAAATAGTAGATAAGTAGGATTAGGATAAGATAAAAAATGATTAAGGAAATTAATGATGAAGTGGGATAGAATAAGGTTAGTAGATGAATAAGAAGAAAGGGGGATGCTATATAAATAATTAAGAGGGGTTATATATTAGTGGGATAAATTA
This sequence comes from Torreya grandis, assembly GCA_037957365.1. NCBI lineage: Eukaryota > Viridiplantae > Streptophyta > Pinopsida > Cupressales > Taxaceae > Torreya > Torreya grandis. The sequence goes on along the minus strand of JARHVA010000071.1, from coordinate 8,012,695 downwards.
GATTAAGCAGAATTAGTGTCGATTAATAGGAATATTAGTGACATTAATGTAGGTGAGAAAATTTGGATGCAAACACTAGGTACGAAGGGCCAAGATCTAGAAATGAGGGTCTGAGACTATATTTTAGCTGACTAGGGATGCATGTGGTTTGCACAAAGGGTAGAAAAGTGTGATAATATGCTCTAGAATAGGTCTAGGACTAAACTAGGAATAGGTTGTCTCAAATAGCACTTTTAGCACTCAAATACCACTTTTAGGTGATTACATTTGCCCCCATTTTATGCTAGAAATGTAACAAAGTGAACTGACTAGTATAAAAGAAAAAGAAGCATACCTGGACTTACCTAGGAAGTGAAGCCCATAAAGCTAAGTTTGAGTATGTGAAGTTGGGTTTGCATATGTGAAGCATGATTCAAAGCATGACCTACAAATGAAACATGTATAAATCAGTCCTTACTTAAGAGATATCAAAAGTGAAATACTATACTAAATGAAGTAATTGAATAAAACTAACTAAAGAGATGGAAAATAGGGAAGAAATGAATACACCTCAGTGGATACGTGAACCAATGCATGAACCTAGTGGTAACCTATGTGTGTACATGTATATAGTGACCAAATTATTAAATAGATTGGACTGAGCTGATAGCTTGTTCAATCCTCATGTGTGGGTGGCTCAATGTAATGTCCCTTTCTTAGGGGCTCCTTTTTTCGTCTTCTACTCTGATACCACTGTAATATCCCATTCAAATAGGGAATATAGAAACACAAAGCTCTGAACAAAGATACAATCTTGCAGAATAAATTCAGAAGATAAACAATAAACCACAATAAATCTCTTAACTGCCAATCAAAGATCTTATTATTCATCCAGATGATTACAATAGTTGTCCTTTGTCATGCATATATAGAATATGAAAATACAGTCCTTAAAAACCTACTTCCTCTAGCAAACTGGAAATAACCCTGGGTCTGTGCGGCTTTTGGGTCGTTGTGTCGAAAACATAGTCACCATCGTCGGTTGATATACTGCCGACATCGGTCACTGTGGGTCCTTCTCTGCCAACGTCGGTCTACAGTCAGCCGATGTCAGTCACGAGGAATCTCTCCCTGTCAATGTCAGTATTTGCGTGGCTCTGTATGGATCTGTACGGACTTCGTACGACCGCCAATATAATATAACACACCCTGATAGCTGAACAACCTGATCTCAAGATATACGATTCTAATACAGAAGATCTATATCTGTATAACTTATTGAATCAAAACCCTAATAACATAAATACCTAGAAAGCTCTGTGACAACTTCTGTATGAAGTTATCTCTCAATTTTGTAAGCCTCTGTGATAACTTTTGTATGAAGCTATCTCTCAATTTGGCAATAAATCCGTTGATATCTCACAGCCTCTGAATTGCACACACTGAAGAGTTGATGTTCTCCAATGCAAATGGAATCTTGGAACCCTTGGCTCAGTCTTCACAGAAGAATTCTTCAATATCAAAATCAATAATCAATGCATATTCTCAAACTCTCTCCCATGAGAAACCCTTATACCCTCCAAAAAGGTGTGTTTCCAAAATTAGATTTTCTTAAATTAGAATTAGGGTCTTAAAATTAGACCAAATAGTTAATAATTAATAATTAATTAAAATTAGACCAAATAATTAATAATTAATTAAAATTAGACCAAATAATTAATATTTGATTAAATCAATCAAATATTAATATCTCCCTTAATTCATGTCTGAAAGAGCCCGAATGAAAGCCGACTGTAGGAATTCTGCTAATCGTAGCCAAGCCAATCTCCATCATGACCTTCTATTCAACCTATCAACCTACGAGGGTCGCATAATAAGCTAACCATCAAGTCTGACAATGTCCACTAAAAAAGGGGACATGACAATCTGCCCCTCCTAAAATTGCTTGTCCCCAAGCAATCACTGAACAATAAACCAATCAATCCACTTGGATCCCAAATGTAGTCATGATCTATACTATTGTCAATCAATGCAAGCTCCTGCAATATCCTCTGAAATATAACCAAGAGGAATCCAAAATCAGACTGGGATACACAACTCAACCAAACTCTAAAATCACAACTGCCACAATGAGGAACCCATGAGAAACAAACTCTCAAAATATCATAACCCAAGTAGAGTGGACAACTCAAACTGCCAAAATCGCAAATACCATATACACATTCCACCGTGTTATGTGGAAGGCACATTCCAACTCCACAACAACTTCCATTTAAACTAGAAGAGATCCATTTCCCACTGTAATGTACAACAATGCCCTTCTCTGTTACCTTATCCATCTCCTCTGTTCTTATCTGTACTTCAACTTGAAAGGTACTCTCATACAAAAATGGTATAACTTTTGTTTGAAGGCTTTGATAACCATTAGGTTTTGGAGTTGCAACATAATATTTCATTGCTCGTAGAATGGGTGTCCATATCCCATGTACTAGGCCAAGGACATGGTAGCATACCTGGTGTGCACTGCATAATACTGATGCAACCTTGTCACATGGTTTTGGTTTCAATATGATCCGGAGCTGAGCTATTTCATTTACTTCATTAATCGAACCTTTTGTTTCTAAAATCCTTTTGTATATGCTATATAGCTCCTTACATATTGAAATTACTGTAACATCAATTGTCTTGAAGTCAAGAAACTGATCTTCTTCAATTTTTGAAATCAAAATTTTTTTGCTTCTAATAATTCCTTTTCCTGCTCTTTCTGAATCTGTTCAACCTTTTGTTTCAGGTCAGCAAAATTGCCTGGATCTGTATACATGAAGGATAGAGTTTCAAGTTATGACTTGATTTTATAGATCCCTAATAATTTCACCAAAGGCGCAGAAATTGTCAATGTTTCTGAAGCAATGCTACGCTGTTGAGGTGGCGGCATGTGTGACAAAGTCTGCATGTTATGTAACCTATCTGCAAGTTTTACAATAATAATGCAGACCTCCTCTGTCATAGCAAGAAACATTTACCGCAAGTCGTTAGCTTTGACATCTTGCACAGAAATTTTTAAATTTGCACATCGCAGTTTGCCTAGCTTAGAAACCTTTGTTTCTCGTTCTATAATTCGGTGGACAATTGGACCAAACTCGTCTTCTATTCTTTCGCTAAATTTATGCTTAAAAAAACCATTTTTGTGCATCACTACCGCAATCTTGAAAGGTGTGATAATTTCTGTCACTTCTTGATCTTTGATCTCCCTTTGCCGCTCTCTTTCTTTGTCCTTTTCCCTCTCTCTCTCATATTGCCTTTGTCGTTCCTTCTCTCTCTCTGGCTTCCTATTCCCTTTCACATTCTTCATAAAGACGCTCTACTTCTCGAATCCTCATCTCACACTCCCTTTCCCTACGCAACCTCTCTCTTTCACGTTCCTTTGCATATCTTTCTAGTTCTCATTCCTTCTCACATTTTACATCTCGCTCTCTATCTGTCTCTCTGTTTCTATCATAGCACCTCCCTCTGTCAGATGAGCTAGTCTCAAGCCTTTCATGCTCAGATGTTGGTTTATTTTCACTTGTTGTGTCATCTTCATTTTTGTCATCTGCAACATCACTCTTCATGATTTCAACATCAAAATCTGCATCTTTGGATCTTGTAGGCGCCTCAGATGTGGATATAGATTTCCCAGGAGCATCTATGTAAGTAAGAAGGGGTGGAGGTGGGGGAAGGGGCTTGAGCCTTGATCTCTCTTCAAGCATATTTTTTAGCTTTAGCAAAGCATCCTCATTAGCCTATCGATCATCATCATTTACAATACCAAACTTTTTCCCACTATCCTATTCTACTGGATCTTCAGGATCACCATTGTCCTTTTTTTGACTATCAAGCAGAGTAGGTTTTGGAGGTTCTTTCTTCTCAACTCCTGGTGCAGTTTCCTCCTCTTTGTCAGTGTCTTGAAGTGCAACTGCTTTGATTTGCTTTTCCCTTTCAGTTTTCTTTATGTTTTGAAGATGTTGTCTCACATTGGCAGCCACTAATCTAGCCTCCTTGGCCTTTTGTGACCACATATCACATAAATTTTAGGTCCTTTCCATATCCGTCCAAGTTTGATGTTCTTGATGTGAAGATGAAGGAGCAATATGATCATGCAAAGAATCCATACTCTTATTATCCATATCATTAGCATGCTCTATGCTGGTCTCCAATGTAGAAGTCTCAAGTGAAACTTCTTACAAAGATGATATAGACAACTCATTCCCCATGGCTGCCCTCATATCCTCTTGAGTCAAATCAACATGTCTAACAACTGGTGTAGGGCTGCCCTCAACCCCTCTAGAGACCTCTTGTTTCTCCTTCTTTCTATTTTGTGATGTGGACCTTTTACAAATGGATGCCATATACCGTACTAATTTGTCTTCGAACGTAGGGTCTGAAAGAATTTCATTCATCCTCCTCTAGGTTTCAACCAACATATTCAAGCTTTGTTTCAACTTCTTCATATCTTTGTCCCACTGTTTAAGTACTAGAAGACATCATGGATACTTCATTGATTCAATCTACCCAACTACCCAATAGGATGGCAGGAATTTGGCTCTGATACCACTGTAATGTCCCTTTCTTAGGGGCTCCTTTTTCTATCTTCTGCTCTGATACCACTATAATATCCCCTTCAAACAGGGAATATAGAAACACAAAGCTCTGAACAAAGATACAATCTTGCAGAATAAATTCAGAAGATAAACAATAAACCACAATAAATCTCTTAACTACCAATCAAAGATCTTATTATTCATCCAGATGATTACAATAGTTGTCCTTTGTCATGCATATACAAAATATGAAAATACCGTCCTTGAAAACTTGCTTCCTCTAGCAATCTGGAAATAACCCTGGGTCTGTGCGGCTTTCGGGTTAATGTGTCGAAAACACAGTTGCTGTCGTCGGTCGATATACTGTCGACGTCGGTCACTGTGGGTCCTTCTCTGTCGATGTCGGTCTTCAGTCGACCGATGTTGGTCATAAGGAATCTCTCCCTATCGATGTCGGTATCTGCGTGGATCTGTATGGACTTCGTACGGTCGCTAATATAATATAACACACCTTGATAGCTAAACAACTTGATCTCAAGATATACGATTCTAATACAAAAGATTTATATCTGTATAACTTATTGAATCAAAACCCTAATAACATAAATACCTAGAAAGCTCTGTGACAACTTCTGTATGAAGTTATCTCTCAATTTTGTAAGCCTCTATGATAACTTCTGTATGAAGCTATCTCTCAATTTGGCAATAAATCAGCTGATATCTCACAGCCTCTGAATCGCACACACTGAAGAGTTGACGTTCTCCAATGCAAATGGAATCTTAGAACCCTTGGCTCAGTCTTCACAGAAGAATTCTTCAATATCAAAATCAATAATCAATGCATATTCTCAAACTCTCTCCCATGAGAAACCCTTATACCCTCCAAAAAGGTGTGTTTCCAAAATTAGATTTTCTTAAATTAGAATTAGGGTTCCTTAAAATTAGACCAATTCTTAAATTAGAATTAGGGTCTTAAAATTAGACCAAATAGTTAATAATTAATTAAAATTAGAACAAATAATTAATAATTAATTAAAATTAGACCAAATAACTAATATTTGATTAAATCAATCAAATATTAATATCTCCCTTAATTCATGTCCGAAAGAGCCCGAACGAAAGTTGACTGTAGGAATTCTGCTAATCGTAGCCAAGCCAATCTCCATCATGACCCTCTATTCATCCTATCAGCCTACGAGGGTCACATAATAGGATAACCATCAAGTCTGACGATGTCCACTAAAAAAGGGGACATGACACTCAAGAACTCAATCCAGTTTTGACTCCATCATTACCCACCCCTACTCAGTGGATCATGCCCTATGAATAGATTGGATTGGAATGAAAGTGTGTCCAACCCTCTCAAGTGGGTGGCTCAAGAAATAAATTAGGCTATGACTCCATCAATTCCCACCCATGTGTAATATGTTGTTTCTAAAATCAGCTTAGTTCATTTTTGGGAACAACCCCTTACGAAACTTATCAGTTTCGTCCTTCATCTCTCGAAGTTCATTTTTGAGACGGGTTTTTCTCATTCTTGTCTTGGCCCAACTGTACCATTTGAAATTCGTAACATCGTTACATTTTTCTCAAAATGTGAAGGTTGTCACGGTCTCATTATGACCAGGGGACCAAAATTTGCTTTTTTATGAGTTAGTTATTTTCTTCCATTTTTGTGCACGGGCAGTGAATTTCGCTACTAGTGCATTTTTCCTTGATGCATGCAGGAGCGGCAATTTTTGCTGCCCCTGCATCTAGACCTACACGGGTGGAAAATTTCACCGCCCATGCAAGTTTTCACTTCTCACATGCAGGAGTGGCAATTTTTGCTGCCCCTGCATGTCCTAGTCTTTTCAGTGCAAGGGCGGTGAATTTTGTCGCCCCTGCACTGCCTTGTTTTTCATGTGCAGCATTTATTACCGCATGCACTGGGTAATTGGGGTCGATTTTCACCCCATTTAATCCAGTTTTACCTCATTATGCTTCATTCCTCCTCTCCTCCTCCTGCCCTCTCCCTCTGGACCATTCAATGAACTAGTAAAAGTGCGCTTTGGCAGATTTAAGCTTGCAGCGCACGTGATTTCTCAGGTAGGTCGTGCTTTTTGCATTTATTTTATTTTCCTCTTTCTAGTTTTTTTCAAGTCGTTGGGGTTTTGTTCTTACTTTTTTCCCCTTGGGCCAGTCGGCCTGCGCTCATTTCTTTCCCCTGCCAAACTTTTATCTCCCGTGTCGGCTAGTGTCCTCCCCGTGTAAGGGCGGTGATTTTCACCATGCTTGCCCAACACGCACATTGGCAGTGAATTTCACCACCGATGCAAGTTCATATTCCCATTTGGCCTACAAGGGCGGTGAATTTCACCACCGATGCAGGCCACTTTCCAAATGAATCCACACGAGCGACAAAATTTGCCACCCATGCGCTCGTGCTCTTTTTCCCCTTGAATTGTGAGGGCAGTGAATTTCACCACCCATGCAGGTCAAACTTGTGAGGGCAGAAAATTTCACCCTTGGACGATCATCAATGACTATGGTTGTATGTTCCTACAATTCTCCTCCTTTTGCTATCTTCAGGTTGGCTTTTTCTAAGGCTATCCCTATATGCTCCCCAGGTTTCCTTCTGATAAGTTAGTTCTGATGGAGCTATGTAGACAAATAGTTGTCATACACACTAGGCAGATGGAACTAAAAAAGCTAGGTTTTAGGTTTCCAATTGAAATTAGCAGATACTCGATTTTGACAGTAGCCAAAGCCAAGGTCATGGAAATAGAGATGCAATTGGTTACCATGAAACAATTCAAGAGAAGGGACAACTTTGACTGTAGGGGTGTCAAGGACATGATCAGATGAAAGACTCAATTTCATGAGCCTATGATCGAAGACATCTGGGTAGACCTAAGGACAACTGAAGAAATTAGGAGGATGGACTATAGCAGGCTGACCTTAGAACAAATCAAATATTTGGGGCTTGTAGATATTCCCTCCAACTTAGTCGATAATAAGAGCATTATCAACAGCAGGTACCTGGCCAAGAAGATTGCTGACTTCCCTCTTCCTCCAATTCAGTGGTCTTGAAAAGAACTAACTTCTCTGAGGAAGAGATTTGAGCCAGTATTGGCTAACACCAATGAGTGGTTAGTGGCCAAAGGGATCATACTGAAAGAGTTTATTATAGGATCAGAGGCTGAGTTCTAAGAAGAAATGAGGAAGAAGGCAGAAAATAGGACCAAGAATAAAGGTGATGTTCCTTCCCCATCTAGGCCTCACAAGCCTAGAATCATCTTTGTTTTGAAGAAATCAAAGGTTACTAAAGAGCCAAAATCAATGGCTAAGGGAGTTGAAGAACAAATCTCCCAAGAATAGGCAGCTCAACAAATGGAGACAGATGACAGGCCCTCAGAATAGCAAAGGGTTGAACCTCTACCTTCCCAGAAGGGGCATAGTCGCTTACAAATGTCTCTCCTTCTCCACCTCAGTCTCTTATGGCATCTCCTTCACCTCTATCTCCTATCAGTATTCCTTCTTCTGGAGCCGCCTCTCCTTCCAGAGTTATTTTTGGCAATCCTTAGGGTGCTTTTGGAGATACTCTTCGCTCCTCTAGATCTATTCCTAGTTTGGCATCTCCTTCCTTCAATCTAAGAGAAAGTTATGCCCTTGATCAATCAATGGCTGGTATGGTTTTGCCTGTTACTCTTACTAAAACCACTGTTACCACTAGCAGTGTAGATGTTACCATGGTAACACCAGCTGCAAGAACCATTGCTACAGTAAGTACTTATTCTCTCCCTCCTTGGATGTCAGCTTTCACGCCTAAAAGAAAGAAGCTAGTCATCTTTGTAGATGACTTTGATTTTGCCAAGATAGTGCCGGTGAAAGCTAAGGCCCCTAAGAGACCAAGGATCCTCTCAAAATTGGTTGAAAAAAAGGGGCATAAATTTTTAGAAGTAGCTAAGCCTCCGTAGGATGCAACCCTTGAGGGTTTTGATATGAGTAGCTATTCCATCTCTCGTGTTGAACTTGAAAAAGTTACTCACAAAGGTGCGAAAAGTGATCTACAGTCTGCAATGGACATCATGGTCTAGAAATTTGATAGAGAAAAGGAGATGAAGGACTACTATAAAGCCAAGATAGAGTAGTTGACGGCAGTAATAAGAAAATTCACCCTTCCCCCTGAAGCGGCGACTCTAGAGGCCTTCTCTATAAACGACCATGTCATCCAGAAAGTAGAGAAAGCCTACCTGAAAGGAAAAGTCCTTGAGGATTACATTGAAAAAATGCATACACATGGAATTTTTTTGCTTACAGAAGTTGCTGAGAAGACAGACAAGATGAAGAAGCTGAGGACAGATTTAGAAGACCTCATCTCTTTTATCTCTCAGGACATTGATAGTACTGAGAAATATCTTAGTAAGTGGAGAGAAATGAAGGATCTGAAGAAAATCACCTTGATATCTATCGGTGTTATTTTTAGCAAAGATTCCTATGTTGAGATCAAGGAGTCACTCATATACAGGATACAGGTACTCAAAGAGTTGATTGAAGATCTCAAATCTTCCAAGGTTGCTAGTGAGAAGAGTGACACAGGTCTATTGAATAGGCTGGAAGAACTACCTTGTGACCTCACTTCCAGGGATAATCAATTTCTCTTAGCTGAAGAGATGATCTGAGGATTCAAGGGTGTGATTCAGAGAGATTTTGAAGAGAAAGCCTTCTTAATGACTTCTGTGGACAATATTTTAGATACTCAGTTAACTCTGGATAATCTAAGATCCAGGTTAACTAGTCATGCTAAGGCAACCACAACATTGAAGGACGCTTTAATCAGAGCCAAGGTCATCTTTAAGAACACTGTTGCGTCAAACAGTATAAAAATTTAGGCATCTATTGCTATGTATGATGCTCATCTGAAGAAGTCTGGTGGCAAGAGCTGAAACTTTTTCCCCTTCTCTCTTCTTTTTTCATGCACTTTTGTCATGAAAAAGTGCATGCAATTTTGTAATGTGTAATTACATGTAAAAAATTTGAAAAAATATCTCAAAAGTCAAAGATGAGTCATCTTTGACTAAGATATTTTTTGTATTTTAATATTTTTAAGTTTTTGAAGGTTTCTACCTATATATAGTGGAGACCTCTTTTGTAAATAGATCTCTGATAATTGAGAGCAAAAACTCTGCTAAAATTGAGACACTTATTGAGACTTTGTGCTCAACTTGTAAATCATATTTTATTGAATGAATGAGAAGCAGGTTTATTTTAGACTTTGTGTTGAAGTTATCTATGTTATTTAGGATATATTTCTTATGTCCTCTTTCCTTATAATCTCTTATTTGTTTGATTTAATAAGCAAAGTGTGTGTGTTGATATTATCTGAGGACATTTCTAAAAGATAAAAGAGAGACTTTGAGCTACTTTTATCTTTGTGATCCTTTTATCCTTTGTAGTTTCAAGCGAAGACTTTCTGCTTCGTTTCACACTACGGTTACCCGTATTCCGAATCGGTGAAGGAGACAACAGAAGACTTTGTGCTTACGTGGGTTTCTTTGTTAACTTTGTTACCTACTTCAGGGGATTTTTTGCTCTACGCTGAATACCATTCCTGAAAGAAGAGGAATGTTATTAGCCAATGACCAGATCTTCTTTCTCTTGTTCCTTGGACATCACCTCTAAAAAAAAAGAGGTGGATGCTGTTATTCTAACCCGAGTATTATTTTTTGCTTAATTATACATATATATATATATATATATATATAACATATAAATATTCATAGGGAGCCTTCCCTTAATGAGAAGAGAGATTTACCTCGTCCAGATCTGGTAAACCCACACTTTTTGTGGCGTAAATCTCCCTGTGGTGTGGTTGATATACCCATTTTGTCATCAGTTAGTTAACGACAAAATATTCACCCAACAGTTTTTGGCGACTCTGCTGGGGATTACGAACGTGCATTTTGAAGCCTCAAGCTTCAACTTGAAGCAGTTTCAGTCCCTTTTTTATTTAAAATCTGGCAACTCCACGTTATACAAGAAGCCAGAGATCTAAGGGTGTTTTTGACCCTGTGTTTGAGTTGGCACAATAGAGCAATTTTGATCTATTTCCTCCACCACCTTTCCTCCAACGATCTAGGAGTCTTCCTCCTGACCTTATCGAGTCACCAACACAAGGTAGAGCTTCTTTTCCTACGGTTAATAGTGCCCTACCTATTAACACCCCACCAAGATTTGTTATCCCGCCATTTAATCATCCTATCATAATGGCTCTAGGTTCGTGGGGCAATTCCTTTGGTCCTCTTAATTTGACCCCACCCTTGCATGAACTACCTTGTAGTTCTAGAAAAAATTTCTCTAAGTTTTTTGGTGACGGGAAGGTTCATCCCGACGAGCATATTGCCGCTTTCTCCATAGCATGCAGTGTAATCGGTGTGGAATTCACAGATGTAGCAATGAGACTTTTTGTAGAAACTCTGCAAGGCACTGTCGCGAATTGGTTCTACCACCTTCAAGCTCAAACTATAACTGACTGGAATACACTAAAGTCCATATTTGAAGTTAGATTTAAACCTGTTGAAGATGCACACGCCTTGTTAGCTCAGCTAACACAGATGAAAAAACAATACCATGAACCCATGAGGGATTTCATAACCAAATTCAACAAGTTAAGAAATCGGATTCCAACTGTTGCTCAGCCCATGCCGGAGAATCTCAAGTGTTTTTTTATCAACTCGCAACTTCTTAAAGTGAGTTTCCTATTGAGTTGAGTTGGCCCTATAGATCTAGCATTGGCTCAAAATTTGACTACTGAGATTGAGGATGATCTTATCTTAGCAGATAAGATCAAAAAAGACCCTAGTAAAAATAGATTCTCTTCATCTGTTGAAAGCTCTTCTATAGGCACTACAGATCCTATGGTGCAAAAGTTGACAAATAAATTGATAGCTTTGAAGAGACAAGTAGCCCAAGGTATGTCTGCTCCCACCTATCGAGATATGCCTAGGAGAACATTCCAAAATTGGCAATATTAGGGTAATGTTGCTCGAAACCAAGGGCAACCAAATCGCCTGCCTCCCCCTCCAAGGAAATTGGCCATTGAAGCAGCACCTACCAATTTAGCGGTTAGCTATCTAGAGGCTGAACATGACTATTCACTCCAACCTCAGTTGGACCAACAAGATGATGCTAATCTCTTTGATGAGCAACAAGAAGAATTAGCTGGCAACTCCAATATTAGTTTTTTAGATTACCAGGACCAAGCTGGAAGTAAAAGAGAAGGTTTGGATGGATTTTATGCTATTTTTACCAAATCTCAAAACCAGTCAGCTCCATAGGCTGATAAAAAAAAGCAAAAGAACCTCGACTGGTGGTTTTCATCACTAAACGAGGAACTCCATTGCCTTCTCAATCAAAAGATCGGGTAATTCACCAGAAAGTAAGTACCTCCAACCACCCCATACCTTTCACTTTTGTTGCTCAAACCAGTGCCACACCTACTAAAGATCCAGATGATGGACTCTCTTCCTCCATTTCAAAATTTTTTCAATTATTTGATATAATTGATCACACCAAAAAGACTAAAATCCAAATGATAGAGATTGAATATTTGAGAGCTAACCTAGAACAATTTGATAGGTCGGCAGAATATGTGAAAAATAAAGCCGTCCCTGTAGGACAAGATTCTTCAAAGGCCATTCATGATCTTCCTAAAGATAAATCCGCCTAGAATAATCTTGTCGTGACTCCTCCTATTGCTCTCGAGAAAATAAAACCTTTTTATGTTTTCCTACTTATAAATAGTTACAAATTGAGTAATTGCATTATAAACTCTGGAGCCTCAGATAATGTCATGCCCACCAAGGTGGCAGATTCCCTTGGTTTAACTTTGACCAAAACTTTTGGGAGGTGTTTTTTATGGAAAATAAATAAGTTCCACTCCTTGGTCAGATAAAAGATGCCTAATTTGCTTTCGCAGCTTTTCAAGAAAAGAGGATAAAAATGACGGTTCTAGTGGCCGATGTTACAGCCTCTTACAACATCTTGCTTGAGTGGAATTTTTGCAAAGATGTTGGAGGTGAGCTAAGCATGGACTTGTCAGAAGTGAGGATCCCAATTCAAGGTGTTATGAAGAAGTTGCTTCCTGAGTCAAGGTATGTAGTCACCTGATCATCAGCACCAGAAGCTCAAATTTTATTTGAGTCTTCAGGCATGGGCAACTACTTCCTATCTATAGATGAGATCCATGAGGCATCTGATGAAACTCCTATAGGTGACAACTTGAAATTGTGTTTAGCTAACATAGCGAGAGAATCGACAGCAAAATGAACACATGGAAGAACCTCTTCCCCCAAACGAAGAAATTTTTAAAGAAAAAGCGGTGTCTAATGAGGTATGGACCTTAGAATTTGATGGCAGCTACTCTTCTACCAGTTTGGGAGCTAGGGTTGTGTTGGTATCTCCTCAAGGAGATATTGTTCCTTTGTCCTACAAGTTGCAGTTCAACAACACCAACAACACAGTTGAGTATGAATCCCTATTACTTAGATTACAAGCTGCTAGAGAAAAGGGCATTAAATTACTCCATGCTAAAGGGGACGTTGAATTGGTAGTTTGTTAGGTAAGAAACCTCTATCAGACCAAGAATGAAAGATTGTGCCATTATCGCAATCTGGTCTAGGATCAAATTGAAAATTTCGATGCTTTCAACATCTCTGCCGTTCCAAGGAAATTCAATGATCGAGCAGATGCATTGGTTGTCTTTGCTACTCTCTTGGTTCCCCAACTAGATTTTAAAGGAGATAAGTACACTATTGAACTGGTCTTTCAACCAAGTGTACTTGATAATGCCAGCCATTGGCAAGTATTCAACAATGATGATCAAATCATCGCCTTCTTAGAGCAAAAGGACAGATTCGAATAACTACATTTTGAAGGCAGTGAACTTCAGGAATATGAAGCAACCTCTGAATTGAATCTAAACATAAGTGAAGATTTTCTTCAGCTTAAGGGGAACAAGATTCCCAAAGGCCTAGTTTCACTAGAGAAATTGTTTGATAACCATGACAGGTTTATCAAACAATAGCAGACAGATTCAAACTCCTTCCAAGATTTTGATCAAGTAAATCTGGGAACCAAGGGAGATCCTAAGATGGTAAACATTGGAAAATGTTGCACTCCCAAAGAGAGATTCAAGCTTGCCAATCTACTCCGCCAATATATAGACTTCTTGGCTTACTCCTATGATGACCTGAAATCACTCAGGCCTGATGACATTCACCACGACATTCCTCTTAAGGTAAACTCTGTGCCTTACAAACAAAAGTCCAAACAATATAACCCAAAAATCTCAAGTACCACTTTAACTGAGATACAAAAAATGCTTGATGCCCAGATAATTTTTCCAATCCATCACTCCACATGAATTGCCAACATAGTCCCTATCAGAAAGAAAAATAGTGAAATTCAAATCTGCGTGGATTTCAAGAACTTGAATTAGTTATTTTTAAAAGATAACTATCCTCTCCCTATCATGGATCAAGTTCTGTAAATGGTAACAGGTTTTGAGATGTTATCAATGCTAGACGGTTTCTCGGGTTACAATTAGGTTGAGGTTGGAAAAACAGATCAACATAAGACTACCTTTACCACACCTTGGGGCACCTTCACTTATCGAAGAATGCCTTTCGGTCTGATAAATATAGTGTTAAGACCCATAAGTACAATTAATTACCAAGCAACTAAACATATAGAATTTAACCAGAATCACAAGTAACTAGAATTCAAAAATAACACAGAATATGAGAGACAATACTCAATTGTATTAATACTCTTCCAAAAGAAAATACAACAAAGAAGATGCCACAGTCTTCTTTACACACCTCTAGGGCTCCCACACCTCTAGGGCATAAATAATAAATCTCTTCAAGAGTTATCTCTCTTGTAATATCAATTACAAACACAACTCAACACATAGAGCTGTCAACCAGTCAGTAACAAAATTGCCAGTACACTGAGTACACACCGGACTCCAAGTACACGATCATACTTCAAGTAGATCTCCCTAATCTTTCACCTTGCTATGTTACCCATCACCTTTGACCTTGCTATCCTGCAGATCCACCTTAGACCTTGCACACACAAACACCTGCAAATCAATGATCTTACTTACCATGTAGATCTTCAAACCTGGCCTTGCACACCTGCCGACCAAGATCATACACACATGAAGAACCCTTATGATTCTCCAAACCAACACCCTTGTGGATCTTCTACCAAAACTTGCACAACTTGCAGCTCTACCTGATCATACACACTCGGCACCCCTGTGGAACTAGGAGGAACACATCTTGCTCTCTTCACTCTGAAGGAGCTACCTTGCTCATACTCAACTAGCACAAATTACAATACAACCCATGAGTCTATTATATAGATCTCATGCAAATAATAATTAGACATCCAATTATAATAATTAGATCTATAGCTCAAAACTAAAATTAGCCTTTTAACATGCAAACAACCGGTTCATTAACTAACTGTTCGTCAACTAGCAGTTCTAGAACTGCACAAGCTACCGACATCGATCGATACTGACCGATGTCGGTTGCTCTGCTCACTAGATATGACTGATGTCGATTGATTAGACCAACATCAGTTGCTCTGAAACTCAGTAACCTCTCAACAACCTTCTCCATGTCTGCATCAGTGATATTTTTAGCTCCACAACCTAATAATCTTCCACTTGGAGATAAATAGCTACATTGTACCTGTACCTATACACCATCTAATCTATTTTTTGGCTTGTATCCCTCTTCAAGCTCAATCTTGAAGACCAACCACCACACATCCTGTGGTGCAAAATCTGTCATCCAACTAATCTACCATATCTGAAGTGCCTGACCCTGCATAGCAAGAATCCCTGCTGTTGGTCCCTCTCAGATACATGAGAATGCACTGAACTGCTTTATAGTGCTTTCTTCTCGAATTGACTACAAAACTGCTAACAACTCCCACTATTGGGGCAATATCAGGGAGTACACATGTACTCAACCTCATCATGTGATTGGGGACCCTATTCTGTGAATTGTCCATCCATAGGTGCGCTTGCCATACTACATCTTGCACTACCTTCACACAATCATACTATGACAACATCAAATTGTGATCTTCCCTGTCTCTAGGATTACTCATGTCAAAGAATTTTGCGACTCTCAAATTCTTCATGGCACACCACTGAACTAACCTTACCTTTAGCTCAACAAAACCCTGTATGTACGAACTTGCAACAAGCATACCATCCACATACAATAATAGGATAATGTCGTGACCATTATCCACCCTGGTAAGACAAACGCAATGGTTACACTGACATTGAGTAAAGCCTTTCTTTGTCATATATCTGCCAAACCTATACCACTATCCTGCAGCTTCCTCAAGACCATATGACCTGGCCTTCTGTCTCACATATCCATTCTCTCTATTCTTTAACCAAGGAATCCATTCATCTCTCAGTGCTTTTATTCTGGCTATCAACTCTACCAAATCTCTCATTTGGTTCTTTTCCAAAGAATTCATGCCATGCTCAAACTATTTCTTGGATCTTTCTTGCTCTACAGTGAGCAACAAGTATAAAGAAGAGGAATAATGAATTTGAGACTTACTTACCCTTTTAGTACTCCATATAGGCGTTTGAGACTCCTTGACAGCTTGTTGTTCACCCAAAATCCATTCTAGTGACCGATGTCAATCACCACCCAGTCTACATCTGACCGACATCAGTTCCATGCGACTGACCTGGTCACCGACGCTGGTTATCCTACCGACGTCAGTCGCCACCTACCCGACACCACCGACTTTGCCTGTCTGCACATGACCAACATCGGTGCCTGTCTGTTCGATGTCGATTCTCATAACCAATGCTGGTAACTGTGTTCTCCTTTGAGTGATGACTTTTTACTCGTGAGCTCACCTTGGATCAAAACCCTATCTAAATCAACACAACCCTGCTCAGAATAATTCAATCCCCTTAGCTGATCTCTGTCTGTCATCTCCTCTATGAACACCAAGGCTTTCCAGTTCTTAAGTTTGTCAAAGACATATGACTTCCTCTTACGAACATGCATCTCTTTTTTGCTCATGTGACCAAGCCTACAAAGCCACGTCTTCGCAACAGAAGAAGAATGAGTAATACAAGTAAGTAGATAAAGAGTACCTACTTTCTTACCACATGCTAATTCAAGTGCATCCTTGGTAACATTCCAAGAATATGTTGTGAGAGTTACTGTGAATCTCTCATCACCCAACTTCCCTGAAGAAATTAGCCGCATCTTCAAAACTGGGACCTACATGACCTTCTTCAACACCCATGTGTTCGCCACCTACAATTTCAGCCGCACTTCCCCTTTGCCAATACATTGACAAGGCTCACCAACCCCTCTATTTGGGGCTGCATGGAAAGAGGCAACAAAATCTATAAACCAAGATTCTACTTTATCTAAGGAACATACTAGAGCATCTTGTGCAACAACACCTGCAACATCTGCTTCTTCAGTTCTTTCATGCTGATCTTCTACCAACCAACAATATTTCTTTACCTACTCTTTCTTTTCATAACACTGTAATTGACCATTCATGCTTTTCAATTCCTCCATTTTTAGTGTACTTTCTTCTACCATTGCTATACTCCCACTCAATTAGAAACCCCTGAGAGTGACCTGTAACCAAATACAAAACTGCTCCCTGCAATCTTAGCTCTGATACCACTTGTCAAGAATCTAAAACATAAACAGCTCTGATACCAACTGTTAGGACCCGAAAGCACAATTGATTACCAAGCAACTAAACATGCGAAATTTAACTAGAATCACAAGTAACTAGAATTCAGAAATAACACAGAATATGAGAGACAATACCCAATTGTATTAATACTCTTCCAGAAGAAAATACAACAAAGAAGATGCCAAAGTCTTCTTCCTTACACACCTCTAGGACTCCCACACCTCTAGGGCATAAATAATAAATCTCTTCAAGAGTTATCTCTCTTGTAATATCAATTACAAACACAACTCAACATACAGAGCTATCAACCAGTCAGTAACAAAACTACCAGTCTACTGAGTACACACCACACTCCAAGTACACAATCGTACTTCAAGTAGATCTCCCTAATCTTGCACCTTGTTATGTTACCCATCACCTTTGACCTTGCTATCCTGTAGATCCACCTTAGACCTTGCACACACACACACCTACAAATCAATGATCTTACTTACCATGTAGATCTCCAAACCTGGCCTTGCACACTTGCCGACCAAAATCATACACACATGAAGAACCCTTCTGATTCTCCAAACCAGCACCCCTGTGGATCTTCTACCAGAACTTGTACAACTTGCAGCTCTACTTGATCATACACACTCAGCACCCCTGTGGAACTAGGAGGAACACACATTGCTCTCTTCACTCTAAAGGAGCTAACCTTGCTCTTACTCAACTAGCACAAATTACAATACAGCCCATGAGTCTATTATATAGATCTCATACAAATAATAATTAGACATCCAATTATAATAATTAAATCCATAACTCAAGACTAAAATTATCTTTTTAACATGTAAACAACTGGTTTATTAACTAACTGTTCATCAACTAATAGTTTTGGAGCTACACAGGCTACATACGTCAATTCCTGTCTGGCTAGAGATGACTGACGTCAGCCGATACTGACCGATGTCAGTTGCTCTGCTCATTGGATATGACTGACATCGGTTGATCAGACCAACGTCGGTTGCTCTGCAACTCAGCAACCTCTCAACAACCTCCTCCATGTCTGCATCAGTGAAGTTTTTAGCTCCACAACCTAACATGTAGGTGCCACATTTGAAAGAGTGATGGATCTCACTTTCAAGGATGAAATGGGCAAGTTCATTATGGTGTACCTAGATGATTTGACAGTATTTTCAAAACATCATTTTAACCATGTCCATCATTTACAAAGAATACTGAAACGCTGCCGTCAGAATGGTATTTCTCTAAATCCAAAGAAATTTGTCTTTGGGGTGACTGAAGGAAAACTTTTCAGACACATTGTGTCCCGAGAAGGTATTAAAATTGACTCAAAAAGAGTCAAGTCCATTCAGGAACTTACTCTGCCTACCACAAAACTACAATTCACTCTTTCTTTGAAAAGGTGAATTTTCTTTGGAGATTCATTCCTGAGTTCGTTGAGAAGACTTGCCACATCCTCAATATGATGAAAGGTAATGCTACCTTTAGATGGACTACTAAGGGCAAATTAGCATTCAAATACATTAAAGAAGTAATTGCTCGTGCACTAGTCTTGGTTTGTCCAGACTACACCAAAAGCTTCAAAATATATAGTTATGCTTCTGAACATACACTCTCAGCCATTTTAATTCAACTGAACCAAGAAGGTGTAGAATATCTTATCTCTTTCATGAGTTATCCACTCAAGATTCATGAGCTAAAATATTCTAACATGGAGAAGCATGCATACGTGATGGTCAAAGTAGTCAAGCATTTCAGGTTTTATATCCTGAACTCGCACACTGAAGTTCTTGTACCTGATACAACAATGAAGTCTATTTTGACTCAAAAAGAGTTTGGTACGAAGAGGGGTAATTAGATCCCCAAGATTTAGGAGTTTGATCTAGACATCAAACCTACCAAACTTGTGTAGAGAAAGGGTCTTTGTCAGTTGATCACCAACAACATTCTAGATGAAGCAAAAAGTGAAGAAATAGATATCGAAGGCATGCCTATAGTCTTCTTTGTTGCCACTACTGATGAGTGGTATTCCGATATCCCCTATTTTTTGACATATAGTGAGTGTCCCACTCATCTCTCCTATAAGGATAAACAGAATGTTAAATTAAAAGATATTAGTTATGTTCTATGGGATAATGGTCTGTACAAAAGGAACCTGGATGGGGCATTTCTTTGTTGTGTTGATAAGGTGCAACAAGGAAAACTCTTGGAGTCTTTGCAAAATTTGGCCTGTGAAGGGCATTTTTTTGCCCCAGTGATAGCGCACAATATTTTGTGAGCAAGATACTACTGACCCACATTATTCCAGGATGCCTACAAATGGGTGCGTAGGTGCGAATTGTGTCAACAGTTCGTTGGGAAGCCTAAACTGGCTACATTGCCTCTCAAGCCAGTAGTAATCGAGGAGCCCTTTTAGCAGTGGGGTATTAACTTCATTGGTATAGTCAACCCATCTTTGAGTGCCGAACATGATTATGTCCTCATGGTAATGGATTACTTTACCAAGTGGGTGGAGGCCATCCCAACCAAGCATGCTACATCTGAAGTGGTGTGCAATTTTTTCAAGGAAAATATCATCTCCTAGTTTGGGGTCCTGCTCAAAATTGTAACAGATAATGCGACCTATTTTTCCTCACATGAAATTACTCAATTTTGTTTTTATTATGGGATTACCCTATCCCACACTTCAGATTACTTCCCTCAGGGAAATAGCCAAGCAGAATCGAGTAATAAGAACTTGGTCACTATTATTAAGAGGTTGGTAGACGACAATCAGAGAACGTGGCACAAAGTATTATTTGATGCTTTATGGGTGGATAGGATAACACCTAAAAGGGCTATAAGTATGTCACCTTTCCAACTTCTGTATGGATTGAATGCAGAGATCCCCATCACCCTAGAACTACCAGTGCTTAGATTAGCCAAAGCAATCAAAGACTCAACCTTCGAAAGTTTGATTGATAAAAGAATCATGTGTCTAACCGAACTGAATGAATAGCGAACCATAGTGGTGGATCAGATTACAATGCATCAGAACCAAGTGAATAAAATTTTTGATAAAAAAGCTAAGGTTTGTGGTTTTTGAGTCGGAGATCAAGTCTTGTTGTGGGACAAAAGGCGAGAACTGAAGGGAATGCACGACAAATTTGACTCCTTATGAAGGGTTCTATTCACCATTCGACAGCTCTGTGGTGAGGCTAGCTTCTTGCTGGAGTACCATGATGGAATGCCATTTGCACTACCCCATAGTGGGCAACATCTAAATCTATTCAATATTTGAAGCTTAGATGGGTCCATTTGTATATATGTACAATTTTTACATTTTGTCTTGTTTTTTCTCCTTCTTTTTGGCCTGACTCTGTAGCCCAATGGCTTGGATGAAGGCACTTAGAGACTGGTTTCTACTCCCATTGATCAATTCGATTAATGAAAGTTGCCCAACAAGAGCTAGCTGTTGTTTCCAATATTAGCTTAGCTCATTTTTGGGAACAACCCCCTATGAAACTTGTCTGTTTCCTCCTTCATCTAAGTTCATTTTCGAGATGAGTTTTTCTCATTCTCGTCTTGGCCCAACTATACCGTTCAAAATTCATAACATCATTACATTTTTATCAAGATGTGAAGGTTGTCACAGTCTCGTTACGACTAGGGGACCAAAATTTGCTTTTTTTTAGTTAGTGTTTTTCTTCCATTTTCGTGCACAGGCAGTGAATTTCACCGCCAGTGCATTTTTCCTTGACGCATGCAGGAGCGGCAATTTTTGCCACCCCTGCATCTGGACCTGCACAGGTGGAAAATTTTGCCACCCATGCAAGTTTTCACTTCTCACATGTAGGAGTGGCAATTTTTGCCACCCCTGCATGTCCCAGTCTTTTCAGCGTAAGGGCAGAAAATTTCACCGCCCCTGCACTGCCTCATTTTTATGTGCAACATTTATTGCCATGCACGTTGGGTTGTTGGGGTCAATTTTTACCCCATTTAATCCAATTTTTACCTCATTATGCTTCATTCCTCCTCTCCTCCTCCTGCCCTCTGCCTTTGGACCATTTAGTGAACTAGTAAAAGTGCACTTTGGCGGATTTAAGCTTGTGGCGTGCACATTTTTTCAGGTAGGTCATGTTTTTTGCATTTATTTTCTTTTCCTCTTTCTAGTTTGTTTTCCAAGTCATTGGGGTTTTTTTCTTACTTTTTTCCCCTTGGGCCGGTCGGCCCACTCCCGTTTCCTTCCTCTGCCAAACTTTTCTCTCCTGTGTTGGCTAGTGTCCTCCCCATGTAAGGGCAGCAATTTTTGCCGTGCTTGCCCAACACGTGCATTGGTGGCAAATTTCACCACCAATGCAAGTTCGTATTCCCATTTGGCCTACAAGGGCAGCGAATTTCACCACTGATGCAGGCCACTTTCCAGATGAATCTGCACGAGCGACAAAATTTGCCGCTCGTGCGCCCGTGCTCTTTTTCCCTTTGAATTGTAAGGGCCGTGAATTTCACCACCCACATAGGTCAAACTTGAGAGGGTGGTGAATTTCACCACCCCTGCACTTCTTTGACCATTATGCCCTTTCTTCTTCCCCCTTTATGTAAGGGTGGTGAATTTCACTGCCCATGCATGCCTGATTATTCTTCATGCAAGGGAAGTGAATTTAGCCACCCATGCATTTCTCCTCCAGATTTTTAACTCTAGAGAAAAAAATTTATTTTTCATTTTTTCACTTTCTCCCTTTTTTTCCTCATTTTTTGACCCAGTTTTTGACCCGACCTTGTCAAGTGTCTTTCTTTGGTCATGATCACCCAACGTGCAAATTTTCCAATTTGCCCACTGTTCCTTAATTGCATGATCATGCTTGTAGTATCCCCTGAAAACTCTTGCTCATCAGCACCGACTCAACTGAAGCCAATTCCAATGACTGAGGCTTCTCTGAAGAAGTCAAAGGCCATGAAATACTGGTACCAAGGCATCTTTCCAATCACTTCGATCACCTCTAATGTTGACGACATTAGAGATACAAAAATTGGTCACGTGGATATGGCCGAATTCATGACCAAAACCAAGGCAATGAACTCGAGCTCTGAAATGAGGAGGATCATCGAGAGCAACATTCATCTGGTTGCCGCTTTGTTGATAGCAGCACATCATATGGAATTTGTCCTCCAGTGTGCCCAATTTTACAATAAAGAGATGAGATCAGTCTCAAATGCCAGTGGCCACATAATAATTTGGCTAGACCCTAAATTCATTGACAAAGTCTTCATGTGCCCTCCTACTACTGAAGTGCTAAGGATTGACTTCATAGAGGCACATAAGGAGTATGATAAAGACCCTGAGAGGGCAAAGAAAGTAATGAATAACAGGTGGCTAAAGACCCCCAGAACCAATTTATCTAGATGGTCGTAGAACTTCCCAAGGAGCAATTTCATTGAAGAAGTTGGTGGCTTGATCACCCTTCTCAATAGAGTGCGAGGTCTCTCGTCTTTCTCTCAATTTCATGAGTGGATGTACCCGTTCATCAAAATCATCCTCCAAGGTAAGCAGGTCATCTTCTAGGGTGAGCAAATTAGCAACGCCCTTCATGAGCAACTAACCAAGGTACAAACTACTTCAAAGTTCTATATGACTTCGTACCTTGTGTACATAGCTGCCTCAATGCAAAATTTTCCAAGTTTGACAACCAAAGGGGACAGAAAGACCACCCTAGTCTACTCATATTACCCCCAATTAATGTTGTAAGGATCAATTTGACATTTTAGGAGAGTAAATGATGCCTTTTTTGCTGTATTTTTATGCCTCTTCGACCGTCAGCTCGAGCAAAAGAGAGTATCTGATGAGGCCTGGACGGTCGTCAATGACTATGGCTGTATGTTCCTACAATTCCCCTCTTTTTGCTATCTTTGGGTTAGCTTTTTCTAAGGCTATCCCTATATGCTCCCCAGGTTTCCTTTTGATAAGTTAATTTTGATGGAGCTGTGTAGACAAATAGTTGCCGTACACACTAGGCAGATGGAACTGAAAAAGTCAGGTTTTAGGTTTCTAATTGAAATTGGCAGATACTCAATTTTGACAGTAGCCAAAGCCAAGGTCATGGAAAGAGAGATGCAGTTGGTTACCATGAAACAATTCAAAAGAGGGGACAACTTTGACTGTAGGGGTGTCAAAGACATGATCAGATGAAGGACTCAATTTCATGAGCCTATGATCGAAGACATCTAGGTAGACCTAAGGACAGCTAAAAAAATTAGGAGGATGGACTATAATAGGCTGACCCTAGAACAAATAGAATATTTAGGGCTTGCAGATATTCCCTCCAACTTGGTCGATGATAAGAGCATTATCAATAGTAGGTACTTGGCTGAGAAGATTGCTGACTCCCCTCTTCCTCTAATTCAGTGGTCTCAGAAAGAACTAACTTCTTTGAGGAAGAGATTTGAGCCAATATTGGCTAACACCAATAATTGGTTAGCGGCCAAAGGGATCATACTAAAAGAGTTTATTACATGATCAGAGGCTGAGTTTCAAGCAGAAATGAGGAAGAAGGCAGAAAATAGGACCAAGAACAAAGGTGATGTTTCTTCCCCATCTAGGCCTCACAAGCCTAGAATCATCTTTGTTTCCAAGAAATCAAAGGTTATTGAAGAGCCAGAATCAACGGCTAAGAGAGTTGAAGAACAAAGCTCCTAGGAATAAGCAGCTCAATAAATAGAGACAAATGACAAGCCTTTAGAATAGCAAAGGGTTGAACCTCTACCTTTCTAGGAAGTGGCACAGCCACTTACAGACGTCTCTCCTTCTCCACCTTAGTATCTTGTGGCATCTCCTTCACCTCTATCTCCTATCAGTATTCCTTCTTCTGGAGCCACCTCTCTTTCCAAATTTATGTTTGATGATCCTCAGGGTGCTTCTAGAGATACTCTTCACTCCTCTAGATCTATTCCTAGTTTGGCATCTCCTTCTTTCAATCTGAGAGAAAGTTCTACCCTTGATCAATCAACGACCAGTACGATTTCACCTGTTACTCCTACTATAACCACTATTACCACTAGTAGTGTAGACGTTACCATGGTAACACTAGTTATAGGAACCATTGCCATAGTAAGTACTTCTCTCCCTCCTTGGATGTCAGCTTTCATGCCTAAAAGAAAGAAGCTAGCCATCTCTGCAGATGACTTCGATTTTGGCAAGATAATGCCGATGAAAGCTAAGGCCCCTAAGAGACCAAAGATCCTCTCAAGATTGGTTGAGGAAAAGGGGCACAAATTTTTGGAATTAGCTAAGCCTCTGCAGGATGCAACCCTTGAGGATTTTAACATGAGCAGCTATTTCATCTCTCGTGTTGAACTTGAAAAAGTTACTCACGAAGGTGTGAAAAGCGATCTATAGTCTGCAATGGACATCATGGTCCAAAAATTTGATAGAGAAAAGAAGATGAAGGACTACTATAAGGCTAAGGCAGAGTAGTTGACGGCAGTAATAAGGAAATTCACCCTTCCCCCTGAAGCGGCGACTCCAGAGGCCTTCTCTAAAGACGACCCTGTCATCCAGAAAGTAAAGAAAGCCTATCTGAAAGGAAAAGTCCTTGAGGATTACATTGAAAAAATATATACACAGGGAATTTCTTTGCTTACAGAAGTTGTTGAGAAGATAAACAAGATGAAGAAGCTGAGGACAGATTTAGAAGACCTCATCTCTTTTATCTCTCAGGACATTGACAGTACTGAGAAATATCTTAGTAAGTGGAGAGAAATTAAGGATCTGAAGAAAAACACTTTGATATCTATCAACGTTATTTCTAGCAAATATTCCTATGTTGAGATTAAGGATTCACTGATATACAGGATACAGGGACTCAAAGAGTTGATTGAAGATCTCAAATCTTCCAAGGATGCTAGTGAGAAGAGCGACACAGGTCTGTTGAATAGGCTGGAAGAACTGCCTTGCGACCTCACTTCCAGGGATAATCAATTTCTCTCAGCTAAAGAGATGATCTGAGGATTTAAGGGTATGATTCAGAGAAAATTTGAAGAGAAAACCTTCTTAATGACTTCAGTGGACAATATTTTAGATACTCAGTTAACTCTAGATAATCTAAGATCCAGGTTAACTAGTCATGTTAAGGCAACCACAACATTGAAGGATGCTTTAATCAGATCCAGGGTCATCTTCAAGAACACCATTTCACCAAATAATATAGAAATTTAGGCATCCATTTCTATGTATGATGCTCATCTGAAGAAGTCTGGCGACAAGAGCTGAAACTTTTTCCCCTTCTCTCTTTTTTTCTCATGCACTTTTGTCATGAAAAAGTGCATGCAATTTTGTAATATGTAATTACATGTAAAAAATTTGGAAAAATATCTCAAAAGTCAAAGATGAGTCATCTTTGACTAAGATATTTTTTGTATTTTAATATTTTCTAGTTTTTGAAGGTTTCTACCTATATATAGTGGAGACCTCTTTTGTAAATAGATCTCTGATAATTGAGAGCAAAAACTCTGCTGAAATTGAGACACTTCTTGAGACTTTGTGCTCAACTTGTAAATCATATTTTATTGAATGAATGAGAAGCAGGTTTATTTCAGACTTTGTGTTGAAGTTATCTGTGTTATTTAAGAAATAGTTCTTATGTCCTCTTTCCTGATAATCTCTTATTTGTTTGATTTAATAAGCAAAGTGTGTGTGTTGATATTATATGAGGACATTTCTAAAAGATATAAGAGAGACTTTGAGCTACTTTTATCCTTTGTAGTTTTAGGTGAAGACTTTGTGCTTCATTTCACTCTATGATTACGTGTATTTCGAATCGGTGAAGGAGACAACGAAAGACTTTGTGCTTACGTGGGTTTCTTTGTTAACTTTGTTACCTACTTCAGGGGATTTTCTGCTCTATGTTGGATACCATTCCTGAAAGAAGAGGAATGTTATTAGCCAATGACTAGGACTTCTTTCTCTTGTTCTTTGGACATCATTTCTAAAAAAAGAGAGGTGGATGTTGTTATACTACCCCGAGTATTATTTTCTGCTTACTTATATATACATATAGCATATAAATATTCATAGGGAACCTCCCCTTGATGAGAGGAGAGATTTACCTCGTCCAGATCTGGTAAATCCACACTTTTCATGGCGTAAATCTCCTTGTGCTGTGGTTGATATACTCATTTTGTCATCAGTTAGTTGAAGACAAAATATTCACCCAACATAATAGATGCATCTTAAACTAAACTTCATAAAGTGCTAGAAGTATATAACTGTGTATGTTGGCTCTGTGGCCACTTGGGTACATTGGATGACTCTAGGTCACTCGAAAATGCCAACCACTATAGATGGAATAAGGCATGATATTTCTAACAACTTGGAATATGATGTCAAGTGTATATAGTGTAGATAATGACATGGAGTTTGTCATTCCATCTGATCAAACTATGTGTAACTAAGCATATGGGAACAATGTGTCTCACACATGCCCCTAATTAAATAATTGAGTATACTAATTCTAGATTGAGTTGTAATAATTATATCGAAGTATCTCAACTAGATATAGGAATGATGATGTCGCACATGATGCCTGCAATATGAATAACTAATATGAATATGAGTTTAATTAGTGTGAATATGAGCAAAATCTGAGCATAATTGTCAAACATGCAGTTGTATCTATACAAAATTATATTATACCTAGTGTATTATTTTGGCTAATCTAAATTATCCTAAAAATAGGGGTATTGTACATTAACACCACATCTTGGACATTAGTGCCATGTGGTGCTAGTGTCCCTATCTAGGTGTTAATGACTATCTATTCTAAAATTTGAGTCACTGTACTAATTTTTTATTCCCTATTTTTTTCCTATATTTTACCTATGTCTGATTTTCTAAAATTGAGCCTATGTGTTGAAAAATGTTCTATGGATATAATGTATGAGCTTGATCTCTATGACAAACCCATGTGAATGACTTTTCTTTTGAGGTAGTTGTTGAACCTATACAAGAACTATCCTCAAAAGAAATAACTCTGCAAAATATGTGTTAGCCAGAGCATATATGATAACTACGTGATAATCCAATATAATGTGCAAACATAACATTGGAATGTAAGAGGATTTGAGCATAAGTATTTAATTTAAGATGTATGTTGTGTCTATCATTACATAAGGGTGTCAAGATAGATGTAATCAATGTATGTCACAATAAATCTAAGTAGCTACCTAGGGGGATGGGGCATGATATCCATCACGACACCAAGTAGGAAGGGTAGATGTATGAGGTCCCTCATGGCATTGAAAATTAGTATGTGTAACAAGAAAAGACAAGGGTCATGGCCATGATGCATAAAAAACATCATACATTCAAAACACATGAGTCAGACAAAATAGGCCAAGGGGACACAATACAAGGAATGTAGGCACATACCATTAAATATGAGAAAAGAAGACATATAAGGACATGTTTAAATGTCCACATACACAAGCAACAAGCAAGTTGGTTTAGATCCACACAAAAGGACATGTTCAAATTTCTACATACATAATCAAGAAAGCACACACAAGGGACATGGGCACATGTCCAAGGCATACAATAATAGAAGTGGCATAGAGCCAAAGAACAATGACACATTCAAATGTCCTAAAATAGAAGAATCATAGAGAATACAATCAAGTCTAAACTAGGAAAGCTAGAAATGAAAGCATGCATGAATGTAGTATAAATTTATATAATATTTAAGATGTACATATATTGAGTTTAAACTATTAATAGTTGATCAAAAATCTGAGTATGAGTAGCAATGATCAATATCAAGATATATCGATGCGAAATTGGAATATAAAGAATGTAAGGATAGAATTTGGTAATGTAAACTATGTATAAGATGCCTCCAAGTGGGAAAATGTGTCAAATGAATATCCATGAATTGATGTCTATGCCCCTAGTGGGTAGATGATAACAAGTCTGGATCAGTGTAGTGGCCCTGAGTCCTATAAGTAATCTGCAAACACTCATCAATAAAAAGTGAAACATGTATGTATGATAAAACCAACTATACAAAGATTAGCTAACATATGTAGTGTCTAGAAAATATAAAAAATTTATAAATAAAAATGTGTATAGTCTATAAGTTTTGTGTTTTTTGAGTAATATTTGAATGTTTTTATGTTGTGGCATTTTATTTTTTATTTTTTATTTTTTGGATATAAGATATGTACAAGAAAATTAAAATGAACTATGTACAAGGGGCAAGAGAAAAGAAAATATGTATAAGTAGATGTTGGAAATGAAAATGAAAAAGTATATAAGCAAAGTGTAATGTATCTATAGACCCAAGAGCACATCCATGAGATGTGGATAATTAAACAATGGATTTGGTGGAAGGTCATCCAATGTCAGATACTAAATCTATTGAAACTCAAATAAGTCATCATCATTAAGGTCAACATACCAATTTATATGTATCAGTGGAGCCTTATCCTTGCATGATTCTAGAGTCTATGCATTTGAATGGCGTGTTTTTCAATTGTGTAAGATGCCTCTCGCTCCTAGGGTAAACCACCTTAGACCGCAGACTATCTGTGTTAAACTTGTGGTTCTCATCTATGTCATCATGTAAGACATGAACCATGTGTCCATTGTGAGTTAATGTTAAGCATTTATCTGACCAATCAACTATGTCATCCATTGCCTATAACCATGTACTGCCAAGTGTAACTTGTAGATGAGTGTTCCTACTTAAAATGAATAATATTGTATTGACCACCTTGGGGCCACATGCAACTGGTAATGTAATATTTCTAATGGAATCCCGACAATATATATCATGTTGTAACTTGCTCTCTTGATAACTAATTTGGTGTAAAAATACCAAAGTACAAGTGCTAGGATCAGAATCCTCATCTATAGCCACATGGGGAATGTATCTGTTTGCTAAAAACATGTGTATAGTCAATAGATCATTCTATGAATGTCTGTATCAATGATGACTCTATCATGGTTTTTGTATCTATGAAAGATCTCGTATCGATGATGGTGGTTGTACCTATGGATTTGGAGGTTGTATGATTTGGATAGTGCCCTTAGCCTTTAATTTTATTTAATTTATGTTTTAATGTTGAGAATGTGTCAGTATCATGTCTTGTGAGTCTATGAAAGTGGGAAAAGGGTTGACCTTCTTGTGGTGATAATATGTTGACTAATTTATGTTGGACTGTGGGTAATATCATCAATCCTCTATCAAGTAGTCTATGTAAGATCTTGTGTTGTCTATCCTGTGAACTTCCCATCTGAATATATATTATTAAATCAATATCCATGGATGTAAGCATATGTAATGAATGAATTAAGGTATTTTTTGTTGACTGTAGTCGAGCACAAGAACTTATAGCTATAGGATCTTGAACAAGGGGTGTTGTTGGTGTAGGGTAAGGTATAAGTGTATACACCTAAATTTTCGCAATTATCATTACTAATATTACTATTAATCGACATTAATTTCACTTATCTCATTTAATCACATTTATCTCTTATAACTCCATCTTAAAATTATCCCTTCTAGTTATTTATCTAACATCCCCTTTCATTATTCTACATCTACTAACCTTATATTATCCCCACCAATCTATTAATTCATCTAATTGTGTCTTATCCACTAACTAATCCCACTTATCCATTATTTGGGAATTTAAAATTCCCATGACTCACCTACCCACCTACTCTAGCCTATTCCTAGGCTCTCCTACATACCTAGTCCCTAATCACCTATCCTAATCCCCTACTAATATTGCTTAGCCCTTAATGATTTCTAAAATTCTTCAATTCTAGAATCCTCTCCATCTTAACCCTTTTATCTCTAGAAGCCTTTATTATAGAGGCTTCTAAGGAATTGCTAATTCCTTGGATAATCCTCCACCATTGATCCTCCTAACTCAACTTTGAATATTAGCCATTGATCTTCCCTCCATGGCCTATTTAAACCAACTCATCCTCCATGGCCAAGCTAAATAGAAGTCATAATATCTCCATGCCAATATTATCAATCACTAATCCATGAATCCATGTTATCATCCACATCAAATTATCAAGCCAACATCATGCTAAAATTCTGAGTCTTTGGTAATTAATCTCCATCTTTAATCTTTAGTCTTCCTTTTGTTTGATTCTTGATTGGGAACACTTAGCTTTCGATTAGAATGTTACTTTAGATTTATTTTATGGCATTTTGATCTATTGGTTCTCAATTTTAATGGTAGATTGTAGATTTGAGCATTTTTTGTTAAATTACATGATCAAAATCTCATTGTTCAAATTTTCATCCTACAATAAGTGCCTTTAAATCATCTATGTACTCTCTTAGGCCCACTAATGTAAAACTTAATCGACATAAATAATCATCAATATCTATAGGTGGTTGATCCTCCTATGTAGTGTCCTATGAATCTATGTCAAAATTATGAATGCAAACCTCTTCTGAATTAACAAGTAGTGGTAATTATGTTGTAATAATCTCACCATCTACCCTAGGTGAAGATGTTTGTACTATGAGAGGATGCTCCTCTATCATCAGTGAGGGTGATTGTGTTGAAATTATTTTTAGAGGAGCTACATGAATATTTTTGATAGACTCCCCCACCTCATATGTATGCATATGCTCAATGAGAATCTTGTGAGGTGGGGATTTGATGAGAACATAAGTTGTCCTATATAATGATATACTCAGGTTAGGAGGCTTAGTGAGTATCGAATATCCAAATGGTTGATTATCTATTGGACATGTGTATAAGTACTCATCATGTAAAAATTTGATGCATTGGTGAAGAGTAGAAGGTACAACCTCCATAGCATGTATCCAAGGTCTCCTGAGTAAAAAGTTATAAAGCAAATGATTTGGCATCACTTGAAAGTCTGTAGGTAAGGTTTTTGGTCCCACTGTAATGTATAATATAATTGAACCTAATGTCATTAAACCCTCAAATATTCTTATGTGTTTTTTGAATAGATGCTATATCAACCCCCATGGTTTGTAGAAATGTGAGATTACATATATTGAGTCCTGAGCCACTATCAATGAGAACTTATTTAATGGTTGTGTTATTTATTTCAGCTTGAATGCAAAGTGGAAAATTTTGATCAATTACTAATTGTGAAGGCAAGTCCTCATTAGAAAAAGATATGACATCCTTCACATCCTTTATAGTGTTCATGATAGATGCAAAATAAGATGTCTCGGTATCACGAGGAACGTATGTATGATTAAGTGTTTGAAAAAGAATATCTTTTAAAATTGTTGATTTTTAAAGTAATTATAATATAGATATATTGGCCAGTGTATTTATCAACTAATCCACTATATCAAATTCTTTGTGTTGATATTTGGGTCCCATTGTAGTATGTTGCGGATGAGGAGGGATGTTAGGGTTACGTTGTTCTTGTATAGGCTAAGGAGGCACCCTATTCTACCTAGTGACTACTTGAATTACAAGATCTACTATTTGTCATGGATAAGTAGTAGAGTTAGGATGGAAGTGTAGATAATCAAGTGGTCTAGGTGGAGGCAAAATAAAAGGAATCCTCTGAGCCCTTTGTCATCTAGTAGTAACTAGAGGTAACTCAAAGTAAGCCACATAACAATGATCCATAGAAAAACCAAACTCATGTGATGGATGAACGATGTGTAAAATAAGCTTGGCTCTAACCAAGTCCATGATAGGAGTAATATACATATGTACTTTTATACAAATAGTTAGTAATAAACATGTTAAGAAAAGTACAAAACTTTGTACCATGAAGTAGAAAATGGCTTCCATCATAATAATCATGGTAATAAGTTGTAAATTAAGACTGAGTAAATGCTAGAAATGTGAACCCTAGGATAATTTAGAGTTAGTATTTGTGTAATGTTCTAAGTAAATTGGGTTCACCAAATGTTTTGACCTTTTAGGGTTTAGTTATGTAAATCCTATGTTTAATTAAATAGTTGAGTAGTCTAATTCAGTGAAATGATATACAATAAATAACCACTAATTTGTTATAAATTTTGAGTTGCTTTGACTTTGTAAAAATAGTAATAAATATATGTAAATAGAGACTTATCTAGAAAACACCTGATATGAAAGATCTAAGTGCTAAAAACTAAGGTACGAATAGGTCTGAGTGTCATCAACTAGATCCCTATGTCAGATGCTCTATTGGATAGTAGCACCACACATAGATAGTAGTGTAATGTGGCTCTAGTGTCCTGAAAATGGCTCTGTGTAGGACTACTCCTAAATTATGGGTGCACACATGCCTATGTTTTTGGGTTCTATTCCTATGCGCATGAAGTTTGAAACTCTGTATTGTGCATGTATTAACAAATTTATAAAGAAAACCCTAATCCTCCTTGCAATTAGGGCATGAGCTAAAAAATGTGTTCATTAGTAAAATGGTTTAGACATCATCAACACCCTACTATGAAGAGAGTTGTCTACATACCAATACTCCAAGAAAGGATCAAGTCCCATGTAGTTATCCCTACCTAAGTTTTGGTACAAGTGCATTTGATGTTAGAATGATAGTGGTTTTGAATTCTTTGAGTGTGCTTGAGATTGAAAATCTAGAAAATTTGAGCTTAGAATAGCTGTAGATGGTAGTATGTAGAAGTAGGGAAGAAAAGGGATTAATAACCTTGATTTTTCTCAACTTGTTTCATGTTTGAATAGGTATTTTGCATCTAATTTTCATCTAGTGGATAGAGGTCTAAAAGTCAGGTATTTATAGTGTTCTATAATTTGTACAGATAATAAAAGATGCTTAGGTTGACCTTAGGAGGGTTTTACTTTTAAAAATATATATTCTTGGAAAAGTTTGGTTAAAGGAAATTAGTGCCATTTTGGGGACACTAGTGCCATGTGGCTCTAGTGTCCTTAATGTGGTGCTAATGTCCAGTTGGCAAGCTACTATGCATGAAGGGATAAGATCTAGAAATGAGGGTCTGAGATTGTGTTTTAGCTAACTAAGGATGCCTATGGTTCACATAAAGGTTAGAAAAGTGTGATAGTAGGCTCTAGGATAGGTCTAGGGCTAATCTAGGAATATGTTGTCTCAAATAACACTCTTAGCACTCAAATACCACTTTTAGGTGATAACATATACACATAAATGCTGGTTTGGATGGAAAGTTATTTGAACTTGGTATGGAAGAATTATAAAAAATATTGGTTGGTATACATATAAATACATTTTAAATAACTACTTTGTCTATCCAATTATGCATTTGATTAATTATTACATATTCTAACACATTTCGAAATTCAATGGGCATTCGATTAATGCTTCTTTGGATGAAAATAGATTTGAACTTGGGATGGAAGACTGAATATTTGCTGATATATGGATAGAAGCCCTAAAGGTTTTCATTCACATACTAGTAAATATTATTGTCTTTGTATCAAAATTAAGGTTTTCATTCACATACCAGTAAATGTTATTATCTTTGTATAAAAATTAAAGTTTTCATTGACATATAAGTAAAATGAGAATTGATGTCTAATGATTTTTATAAATTTGACCAATAGTAATATACAAACCAGCATTTTTTTTACATTAGCATAAAAATTTATGCACTTAGGTATGCAATCTAGTTAACATGGGTCATTACTAGAAAATGAATGGTCGTGTTTGAAGACACGTCTGTATGACTGAACATCACTAGTATGTGGATGGAAGCCCTAAAGGTTTCATTCACATACCAATAAATGTTATTTTTATTGTATCAAAATTAATATTTTCATTCACATAGTAGTTGATATTGAGTCAGATGTATCAAACCAAATCATTTTGTGAATTCATGTTGTTGTGCTATTGATATGTTATTGTGAAGTCACACTGATGTGTTATTAATTCACATTTTTAACATTTTAACTATTCTTTGCCATAGTTTTTGTTGACATGTTTTCCATTCTATTGTCAATTACTTTATTCATGTGTTATTTTTGACAGAATTTTTATTGTTGTAAAGGGTGAATGTTTGTTGCCCTGCTTGCAAAAGTTTTACAACATTGTGTTTCTTGGCACTTTTTATGTTTTCATAGATTGTGCTACTTTTAAATTTTTTTTAATTGTGTTTCTTAGCATAGTATATGTTTTTGAAGTTTGTAATGCTCTTACATTGATGACATTATGTTTCTTAACACAATTATTGTGATGCTAAATTATGTATTCCTTGTATGATTTAAATGTGTTTTTGATGTTTATTTCATGTGGGTAATAATGACATATTTTCAAGTAAACAGAGATGAAGAACAATGGGAAACTCACTTTCAGGTGAATATTTTTAAACATTCATTAAGTATATGATCTATTTCCATGTTCAAACCTAATACAATATATAATCATTAACAAGCAAAGGTTTTCTAACTTTCATCAATAAGTAAATCTCATTATGTTATATAATCAAACTTAATAAAAAAATAATCATTATGTTACTTAATACACTTCATTACATTGCATAAAAAACATACTACATTTGATTACATTAGATAACTTTAAAAATTAAAGCTACACCATCAAAGGAGTAAATTTTGAGGTGTGCCCTTCATTGGTTATATTCAGAGAAAGTGGAGTTGTTGTTGGTCTTTCAAGGGTTGTCTCCTTCGTAGGATTTCCTTATATGTTAATATAATTAGGAGGAGGGATCCCACATGAAGCAAATGGAGATAGAATGTTTATCATGTCTTTCAATATGTGATGTTGTTTGGGCAGGGGTTGAATTGGCTACTAAAATGCCTTTGCCTATCTAATTATTTTTTGACCTTATCAAAGTCTCTATCCCTTATATCATGCTCTTTATTTTTCTCCTTTTCCTTCCTTTATTATATCTTCTCTTGATCTTTCTTTTACCTTTTGATTTCTTTTTGAACCTTTTGTTGTTCCTAATTTTCCTTTTACCTTGCCTAAGGGCTTTCCTTTCATCAACTTGTTCTTTCTTCCTTACCTTTAATTCTTCAATCTCTTTCTTGCAAGACTCATATTCTATAAACATTTGCCTATAGTCATTTGATGTGAGTATTTGAGATTATCTGTTCTACCTGAGTGCATTGTTTCTTGATTTCTTTGTAACCCTTTCTATTGGAAATTTTAAAAATATTGATATTAAATTTTTTGATTCATTCAATTCTGGTTGGCTATAATTAGGATCTTGGATCATATTTTCTACTATGTCCTCATCGACATCTAAATCAACCATTGCATCATCTATGTCCCATTATCTGCATACTACATAGTAATGAACTATCTTAGGTGGGATAGAAGGAGACGATGGTGACACTGACACATCTACTTCCATTAATTTAAAATTAATGCCAAGATTTGCCATTCGCTCTGTTAACCATTCTAGTGGGATTACTTGGGTAAGTAGGCTTAAACCGTCTTGGTTGAAACTGAATGTTGCATCCATTTCATTCAATTAATATTCAACTATTTTTTATTTTTGACTATGATTTGTTAAATGTTCATCTTCATTCAATACATATATAATAATTTATACATATGATTCATGTTCATCTTCAACAATTTTTTATTGCATTTTCTCCATCTGATGCATAGTAACTTGAATATCTCCCTCATTCAACCCAACCAACCTCATTATATTTTTAGTTGCAATGATTTTATTCTCTTCAAAATGGAATTTTGCACTTGGAGGCATGTCATTGTCTACTATCTCAGAGTTTAGGGGCCAAATACATGTACTTATAAATCGATATTTTATTTTGTTAAGAGTTCATGGCATCTTTAATGATATGCTACCCAAAGTGGCCAATTCTTATCTCTTTATTACAAATCATGATGTGTATTCATCCATAACATTCTCTCATTACTAAAGTAGGCCTTAAATGGATCAAGCACACTTACATCCAATGGGTAAAATTTGTTGTTAGTATGTGTGGGCATTATAAGTAGGCCAATCCCCAAAGCGCCATCCTCTTCAATTATTGAAAATGTAACATGGATGTCGTGCCAATGTAATATGAGAAGAAGTATTTTTAAAGGAAATAATCCTCTTGGAATAGAGCTCAATAAATTATTCATCTAGTTCATTAAAAAATATTTCGTCATCCATGCATGGGGTTGGGCAGCCATACATGCACCTCGTTCACACCTTGAAATGAAACTCTACAACCATTTTTTACTTTCAAGAGGTATAGCCATGTGATACTTTGCCCAACTACAATAATCCATGCTTAAAGTGTGATATATTCTCTACTCTTCAGCATTATTAATGACACACACATTGCCCCCTTTTGGCAATGACTTGAATGCCATAATTCCTTCTAGCTTGCTCCCCTATCTCATCACAATTCTACGTTTTGTGTGGCCCATATTGGTATTTGACATACACAATTATCAAGTTATCATAAAAAAATGTCACTATGGATAGCCTTAGCATCACAACCTTATCTCTATCCAGTCCTTTTGTTGTTCTCCAAGACAAATCAAAATGCCCCTTTTTTAACCTTACCCACCATGACTTGTCAGGGACCCCAATATTGAAAGGGTTGGGTGTGGTTTTGCATATGTGGGAAAAATGTGCCTTCAAATGTGAGATGTCCAACCCATGGCCCATGTTGGCCAAGTTCTTACACCACTACATGATCTTAGATTCTTCTACATATGATAAAATAGTTGGTCCCCCCTCTTGTTAGTTGTTAATCCTTTCAGCGAATTGGACAAAGTGTTTGGATTCATACTTCACTTTACTATTGTAACATATTTTGAGTAACCATTATCCTCCACATATCACATTGCGCTTACCATATCATCATTTTTCCACTCTCTATGTTGGTTCTTGGGGAGATAGTATTGAACAACTTCATTCTCTACCTCCCTAGGAGTGGGTTGCTCTTCAGTCACTTACCTCTCTTGCTGGTTGATAGTGGGTTGTTCATTAAAATCTTCATCAAAATTAATAGGAAATTATACTCTTATATTCTTCATTATTTCATGTGGACATCATCTAATAAACTAAACCTTCTTCTTATATTTTCCCATGTTGAACTGCAATAATCAATAAAATATATAAGTAATTATTGACCATTTTTTACCCCCAAGGTCAAAAGGCCAACCTCTATAACAGAACAATTATTTGTCATGTCTTATCAAACTTTTTCATAACCCATTCCATGATTTGTGAGGTCTTAAAATGGTATTTTGATATCTTGTTAGAATAAGTTAAGGTTAATTTGACAAAATTAAGGTAGTGTTTTATGTTGTTATTATCCTAGTTTAGTCTTCAACATGGTATGAAAAGGTGGTTTCAAAAGGTGTCATAGGTATTTAGGCTGGTTTTCAAGTCAAATTACCCATTCATCACTTTACATGAACATTTCATACATGTTTGGAGAAATTAAGGTTTATTTACAAAGTTTAAGGTAAAGTTTTATGCAAAGGAAAGTGCATATAACTAACTCTAATGTTTTTAAAACTTGACCAAGATGAATGATCCATAAAATACACTTGCCAAATTTATTTAAGGAATTATCTAACTACCATATATGTCAAGAATGTTAGACCATATCAGTTTTGCAAGTTTAACCTCCGAAAAGGACAGTTTCAAGCATTTATACAGACTTGGGAGATCCACTTTTAGGTGAAATTTTTTTATAGGTGTCTCTTTAGATTCCACAAGTCAAATCCATTATTAGAATGAAGTTACAGGTCCAGAGAATTCAAAACATGTTTCCTTTCATCCATCGCTCCCTTGGAAAGCTCACAAGGGTCAATTTCAAGTGTTCATTTCGTATGATATAGTTAGAGTTGGGACCTAAAACTTTTTCCAAAGGAAGGGGTAATAATGAGATTAAAACATGTGGTCATAGTCATCATATTGGTGGATGCTCCTTTATGAAAAATCACCAAGACCCCAGGGTGCTCTAGAACTACCTGCAAACCCCACATGCTCATTTTTCTCCTTGAAATGATAGTTTTAGACTAGTTGGAGGAATGAGATCAATTAGATAGGATGTATAGGGTCTATATAGACATTTAAAAAGCTATTTGAAGCCACACTTGGCACTTGTGAGCTCAAGAGGATAATAAATCTCCATTTGTGCATAATTTACAAGTTGGATGCCATGGTCTCTTATTTGTTTCAAGGTTTTCAACAGTCAAAAAATGTGGATGAAGGTTTTCAATCAAATTTCACTCCTTCCAATGCTATACAATTCCATTGGTGGCTCCATTGCTTCACTCCAACAATACTTAATCCAAGTAACATGCATTGGCTTTGGTTATTGGACTGTGTAAAGGCAATGTAGTGTTTCAACATTTGGAGAGTATCAACATCAATGGAGAAGGTGTGACCTAAAAAACCAATTCTCAATATACTCTAAGGACACCTATAGGCAGAATGGAAAGCTTAAGTAGTTTGAAGGTTTTAGCCAACATGAATAACATGTAAAAGTGTATATAGGATATTCATAGGTTGGAATCAAGCTATGTGAGTAATGAGGAAATCTGATTTGGTAATGATTAAAAACACATCAACATCTTGATCACCTACACCCATGTTTTGAACAGACATGAGAGAGAAGATGTGTGTAAGTGAGGATATAAGATCTTGGAAAAGTTACAAAGGTTCAAAAGGAGATAAATAAGTTAAAAATAATGTAACAAAGGTCATTCTTTTACTCAGTGATTTGTATTGAAATCCTAAAATCCAAAATGCAGTCAAACCCCAAATGATTACCTACAGGTTGATTTGAGTGGCTCAAGTTGGTTCCAAATTTGAGAAGAAGATGTAGTGTACAATAGTGAAATTTAAGTTTAGGTAGATAGGCAAGATGCAAAAGACCATTAGAGATGAAGAGGACCTAAAATAATATTAGAAAAGACTGATAAAAATAAACTGATCCGGAAATCCAAGTTATGAAAACCTTTACAGTCTGCTTGGATCGGATTTAATATTAAACGAAATATTTTAATTTCCAATTTCCCCTTTTAATAAATCCAAAAATTAAATTACAAAAATTCTGTAATTTTAATAAAGAAAATTGAAAGGATTTCTAATCATAGAGAGGAAATTAAAAACAAAATATAACACAGAGGATTGTTTACGGGGTTCACCAAATGGCTACATCCTCGGGTCCACTCGATGAGTGTTTTGATCTTCTTAAAACTCTTTGAGACTGATTACAAAAAATCTCTCTGAGTAATAATTATTCGATGAGTGTTTCGATCTTATTAAAACTCTGACACTGATTACAAAAAATCTCTCTGAGTAATAATTATTTCTATACCAGATATCTATCTGTGCAATAAAATAAACCCCCTGAAGGTTATGCTGCCTATGTACTCAGATATCTGTAATTTCCTTTGTGCAAATCCACTGCTTCTTCACCAAAATCCTTACTTCCTCCATAAAATAACCTTGCATTTATATCTATATTCTCAACAATAATGTTGGCTGGGTAATAACAAATTTCATCGGGTACTAACAATTTTCCAAAATCCCACCTTGAATTGGGATTTTTTCGTTTCGACAATATGGCATTAGCTCTCTGGGATTACTGTATTCGATTTTGCTCTGCAACCGATCAAAACCAAATTCCCAAAATGGAGTTCCACATCATTGACGTATAACTGAACGTGAATAATGACGTAGAATTACAACAAAGTTAATCCACGCTATCATAAATAACAAATAATTAAACTTCCCCACATAATCTCTAAAATAATCTTTGCCAGCGAAAAACCCTTTACCGTCAGAATCTTTGACAAACTTTAAAAAATAAATTACCACACCAAAATACTAATTACATGCAAAGATCAAAATCAAGATCAAGATTCAAGATTATGAAGAATCAAGATTGCACTTCTTGGTAATTAAAGATTACCAAGCTAACTCGGAGTTCAATAACCATAGACAAGACTTGCAAATCTTGATTAATTCAAGATTTCAACGTAATTAAATAAATAAAAATTTGGGTTTAGTTAGTTATGTATTAATCATGCAATTGCCATGCCATATGGAAATTCTTTTAACAAAGACTTTATGCATGTTTTAATAATGTCACCTTTCTTTGTAATCTCATGGGTTTTTGGCGCTTAAACTTAAAGACTTATGCCAAAGATTTCATAAACATGCCATGTGTCATGAGGATCTTTTTAAAGATAATCTTTATTTTCTTTAAAGATACCCTTTATAAATGGTACGAATTTTCTTGTTTTTTTTTTCCTTTTTTTAAAAAAGGGAATAATCATTTAATTAAAGAATATATTAAAATATATTTATTAATTTTTAATAAACATATTAAAATATATAAAAATATATTTATTAATAAATAATAAATATATATTTTTTAGTAGTAATTTTTCAAAATTAATTATAAACGTTGTGGATGGAGGTGTGGCATTATTGGTCAGATAATGCCCCACCTACATTCACAACAATAATTAAATATTACCATTATTGATTAGAATCTTCAATGGTAAATCTTCTGGATCACAAACCTAACCTTAACGATGTAGTCAC
This sequence comes from Torreya grandis, assembly GCA_037957365.1. Lineage (NCBI taxonomy): Eukaryota > Viridiplantae > Streptophyta > Pinopsida > Cupressales > Taxaceae > Torreya > Torreya grandis. The sequence continues at coordinate 7,971,882 of JARHVA010000071.1, read as the reverse complement.
ATAGTCATGATCTTACAGTCAGGCCTGTCTAGTTTTGGTGAGAGAGGTGCCTAATTGGTTTGAAAGGCAAAGGTTTGTGGGAAACAAAACTCATATGAAAACCACACTCAAATGATAACATGACACCTCCATATGATCTTTAGGTCCAAGGAAGATAGGGTCAAGTTTTGATAAGTCTTTTTAGGCCCGTTAAGCTTAAACACACACACAGAGGCCTGTGTGTAAAAGTATGAAGAGTTGTTTGATTGCGGGTGAAATGAGAACCTAAAGAGATCTAAGAAGACAATGATTAATTAAAAGAAACATCATATGAGGTTTTAAACCCCTCCAATAGTGTAAAAATGAGCACTTTGTTTGCTAAGAGCACCCATAGACATCCTCTTGCATCTAAATACAGTCTATACTAAATGAAGGCATGTGTATAAGATGACAAAAGCTTGCATGTTTTGAAAGAGATTTTGAAGATGAAAAGCTTAAGGAGGATGATAAATAGGTTTTAGAGTGATATTATGAGCATTGAACTCACTGGGAAAGAAGGAGAAATGATCAAGTAAGCTACTAGGGTCACTTGCATTGACTTTACAGTAAACCCTAAGCATGAGATAATGGAACCATAGTGGGTTTATAGATGAAAATGGTAAGAATACCATTGAAACATGTCAATATGGATGATACAGACCTCACTAAGGTGTTTGAGATCAAAACCAAGCATTCTTACCTCTTTTCACTCACTTGTCTCTCCTTGACCTCACCAAAGCATAGTTTACTAGCCTTAGAGGCACTAACTTTTACTCAGATCTCCCAGGACAAGATGCATGATTCCCAAATATCTTAGGGGTGGTTATCAGGGTTTATGCCTTCAAAGTTTCAGGCATTGGTTCTTAAGACAATGGTCTCATCTTTATGAACCATTGCTAAGACTCTAAAATACTCATAGGCTGCCAAGAAGGCTAGAATTGACCTAATGAGAGAGATTGATATCTTAAGTACTTGAAAAGCACTGGATGACCCTTGAAAACACTTGGACATCATTCCTTACTCTAGGAAGAGTCTCACCATGACACTTGCATGTACCTGCAACTATATAGACTCATAAAATGTTGTGTTTTTGTGAGTTTTTAGGATTAAAACATGGTATTTGACCTCATGGGCAGATGAAAATCATTGAAGAGGATGAATTGAGGTTTCTTCTATCCTCTTAGGCTAAAATATCCATACATGTAACCCTAAAAGTGCTCAAATAAGTCTGATTCTTGAAGGCAGTGTGAAAAAGGCTTGTGAAAGGTTAGGGTTTTAGTTATTTCATGGTTCACCCATCTATATAGGGTCTCAAAAGCCCAAATTTGGAATGGAGAATGGTCATAGGGTATGTAAATTAAATCAAATACTTATTCTAAGTTTCACACGTGTGGGAGGACTTTATATCCAAAACATAGTTTATATGCCTAAAGGCCTAATTGAGGCCTAATTAGAGAGAGAAAACAATAGAATAAGTGTACTTTCACTTGGGGTCAAGACATGAAATTTGAAATGGAGATGTAAGGGAATATTGGGTACTTAAAACTATTCCCAGTTTGTCAACATCTGTACATTATCCTACACAAGGAACTTTGCATGTTTTAAAGGCTAGTGAGAACTTTAAATGCAAAATGAGGTCTTGGTAAATGTTTTATGGATATAAATGAATTGTTCTTGTAGGCATCAAATTCCTATTAATATTATGTTATAATTATCAATCTAAGCAATATCTTGCGACAATGCACAATCTGGGCCAAAATCACTAAAATGTGCTAAATCATTTAAACTTGTCATGTACAAGTGTTGATTTATGCTAATGTATCCTTGAATGGGGTTTTATGTTACTATTATATTTTATTTAATCACTTTGAGTCAAATTTTAACCATGAAAAATGACACCCTGAACCACTAAATTCTTTTAATTCAGTATCACATGTCATGTGCATGTGTTATTTTACGTCCATGATACCCTAACTGGGGTATTGTTTTGTATGCAACTGACACCTTCTTCTGATTATAATCTATTCAAATTATGACTCAGTAAAATGACATTATTAAGCATACAACAGATTTCTAAAGGATTACATAAAATTAATCAAAGTCACTTAGGCAAATTAAACCAAATCAATAGCCCAAGTAAAATTTTCATGAAAGTGTTGAACATCTATTTATTGGAAATTCCTTGTTCAATTTTGTATCATCTCATTACATCATCAATGGGGTAGTATCCATAGGCCATTAATGGAATAAATATTAGGATTAAGCCCTCCCATGCCTCATCAATGTCCCATTCTTCCAAATATTAATAGACATATATATGACTTGTCCCTCCAAAATTGAATTAATCCATGGCCACACATCTTGATCTCAAGATGGATTGTTATGGTTGATTCTAAACAATCTTGAAAAGTTATAAATAAGTGAGCCAAGACCACCATTTTTAAGCTTTAGTTTACAAACTTACTATGTAGAAATTGCTATAGAAAAGCTTCACCTATTTTCACAAATTAACCAATCTTGTGAGCCTAAGCCATTGGTGTACTAGGAAATGATGGAGGAGCATGTTACTCTTCATTGATGCAGACTTGGAGCACCAAATTTAAGGAAAAGCACACTTTTTGGCTACTCTTGGAAGGAGGGATGTTATTTGGAAGGTTTGATGGTATTCTTTTCTTAAATAGCTCTTAGAATTCACTAGTAACACCCCTTGAGGGAGTAAGCTTGATGTTTTGGTATCTATATGCTTCTTTATAGATGTTTTTTTGATCTTACTATAAATTTTTGCATGCCCATTGGGACTCGCACCTCACACAAGTCTTTATACCTTCTAATTTTTCATTCAAACCCTCTTTAGAGGTTGTTTTACACTTCTTTTTCTCTCATTTTACGATTTTGTAGCTTTTGAGGAAAATGGCAAATTCAACCTATAAAATTGCAAATCATTCTATAAATTAATAGATCAACCTGAACATCAGTGAGAACACCTTGAGAAAAAATGGAATCACATTCGTGAATGGTAAAATCATTTTATCTACTATTTGTGTCTAGTAGAAATTGTGGGATTGCACTGTGGATCAATGAGATTGTATTATGGATTGGTGGGATCGTATTGTAGATCTATGGGATTGCATTGTGGATCGATGGGATTGCATTATGGATTAGTAGGATCACATTATGAAATGACAAGATCATATTGGACTAGAAACTAAAATGTGATTTTTGTTTCTTTTATTTTTATAATTTTTATCACTTTAGCATAAATGCCCTACACTTCAATAAAAATGCCCTACTAATCAACAAAATTGTCCTATAATCAATGGGATCACAAACCAGTGTCTTCTTTGTCTCTATCTTTTAGTGGGATCAAACTATAGAATGGTAGGAATGTACTGAGGAATGATGAGATCTCTTTATGGAATGACGAGATAAACTTGTACTAAAAAATAAGGACCTTAAATAGAAAGATACAAGTTTTTCTAAAAATCTCACACCCTAGTTTTAGACTTTTAACACCTTGTTTGCATGATTTAAAGTCACTTGGTCTCCAATTCATAACAAATCAAAGGAAAAATTCATTACATGCTTCATTTTTGTACTCTAAAATAAACACAAATCTTAGTCAAATACTCAAAGAGTTTCATTTTTATGTTTGTTTGTTGAAGTATTGTATTCTAGCAAGATAAGTGTTGGGTGTATGCTCCCCCTATCCCCTTTAGGGAACTCAGGTAACCAAAATCACTCATTCTTTGCATTTTATTCTCTTATCCAAAGTCATGGAAATAAAGTCTCTAAGGCCCTCCCCAAATCCAAATGATTTGGGTGACCCCAAAAGTGACCATAAAGTCTTTTCACTTGTCTTTATTTCATGCACTTTGGCTTGCTATCGAGAGTTCATCACCTTCTCATGATTTCTCTAGGGAAGCGTTCACTCAAGAATTCATCTCCTAGTATCATTTTAACCCCACTCCAAGGCAGGTATATAAATTGAGGGTGACCCATTGGGATGCTTGTTTTGTGTGGTTAAAACAAACTCTGTCAATGGTACTCAGCCTTAGACCATAGGGGCAACTCAGACATCACACTATCTTGAGAAATTGTCAGATGTAGTGGTTATGAAAAGGATAAAATCTTTTCACAATAAGCCATTTGATGTAGATCCAAATGGTGTGATTGTATCTCTAGTGTTATCCACACTTGGGATCATCTAGACGTATGAAAATTTAGTTTTAGATAAACCCCACTTGTCACAAACACATTATTAATGCAGGGTGAGTAGCCCAAAGTTCCATGCCATCATACAAACTCTTGAGATGAGAGGGGTTCCTAAAAACCCTAATTTTCATGCACTTTTACTTTTAATATTAACAATTAAAATCCTCTCAAAAGCACGTATATAGACATAATTTGATAGTACCATGTAACCTTGTCAGTTTTAGGATTTAGGATGTTACACTTAGGTGTTTTTTTTCATTTTATCCTTTTCTTGCATGGTCTTTTTAATTCTAAATATGTTAGTGTGAAATTAAAAACATGTCAAAAAACCAAACACTCTATTATATACCATTCTATTTGAATAAAGAGGTGTTACGCTGACCAAATTAAAATCACTTCTTGCCTTGTTCAAATGTTCATTCAAAACATTGTGTTTGTATTTTCCAAACATTGTTTTTATGCTATCCATTTGAGTCTAGATCTCTAGTCCACTTTGCAAAATCTCAAAGTCCTTCATTTTTTGTCTAATTTTGAAATCTTACCTTTCTAAGTTCTGATCCAGGGAGTTATCGGTTTACCTTTCGCATTTGGTTTGAGAAACTTGGGTATGATTTTCCATTTGGATTGAAGGTCATTACCTAGACTCATCATCATTTTATTCTCATTATGGACTTAGATTATCTTGTGTTTGCTTAGGCTCTAGGTTCCTAGACCATTTTGCATCTTATTGCCATGTGGCATCATTATGCTGCCCATTTAGTTTTGGATTTATACTTAAGATTTCTTGCGTTAATTCACATTTTGAGCTTCTTAGTTCACATTTTTATCTCCTTGATTAGAAAGACCCTCTTCTAATATCTCTAGTCGTAACTCACAGTAGTTTTATCTAGCTTTTTACAATATTGACGTATTTTTTACCTAAATCTTTTGTGATATCCTATACTTTAGGTTACAAAATTGTCTGACCCTCTTCTAATTTAATGATTTAAACCCATCAAGATTGAGTAAATTCGTAACCACTTTCATCTAATTGTATGGTACTATGCCACTTATTTTTATATAGCCTCATCCTACCTTATCTTTTGTTTGAAGAAATTGAAGTACCATTTCAAAGAAATGTTTGTAAACCACATCTCACATATTAGCAAATATAAAAAAACCATTTTCAAGCATGACACAAAGGTATACTCATAGTGGGGTCTCTTACAGCCCTAATTATGAGGAAGAGTGTTATTATGACAAACATGAGAACTCCATCATGTTCAAATATATCCTAGCGATTTTAGGGTCTAAAGAAGATTATTATGAGCATCAACTCTTAGAAGACAAGGACAAATCCCTTTTATGATTGATAGAATTAGTCACTAAGTTGTCACTAGATTTCCCAATGAAATAATTACATAAACTTGTTAGGGTAGAAGACCAATAGCAATAGAAATCTCTTGTTTGTGTCACAAAATCTAATATTGCTTCCTCTATCAAGGGAAAAGAAACACTTGTATAGTCTACTCCCAATGATCAGGATCTTGCTACCAAGATCAATAAAATTAGTCAACAAAATGTAGATAAACTTATCATAGATCTAATAGACTCTTTGGCTGCAGCTTCGATCAATAATAATGCTCCTAAATAACAAGAAAATATGATGAATCAATTGTAGCATGATCTAGTTGAGCCTATGTCTATGATAGACCCTAGGATTACCTCTAAACAAAACAATCCTAGAGATGTTTCACAACATGTTTCATCAGATATGGAGCATACATTCTTCAATCACTAGGAGGCTCTTGTACCTTCACAAAACCAAGGGATGAAAAAATCAACGTAATTTAGGGGTATTGGGCAAAACACTTTAGAAAGTTCCTCCTAACTATCATGTCCTTTGGTGAACTAGTTGTAGACTCCTTAAAACCAAAAGTATACCTATAACTCACAGCTTCAAGTTTCAAGAAATGTTTATCAACCACTTACGAATCAATGGCTGACCTAATCAAATAAAGGAGTGAACCAGAACAAAATTTCTGATCATAGGGTTTATATCTCTAAAAAGACTATGTAATAGGGGCACATACCACCCAAACAAAATTATATTCCACCCACAAATGCACCAAACATGTAGGAGTGGAATTCCATAAAAGAAATAGTATCAAGACTTGAGACGAGAAAATGAGTTAGAAGTATAAGTTTGATGAGATATGTCCATACCCATTTAACTTAAGTATTATCCAATTCCCCTTTCCACCTCATTTCAAGGCAACCAAATTTGATAAATTCAAAGGGAATGGTGACCCTTGAGAGCATATCCAAGCCTTTTTCATATTATGCCAAGAGGTAGCCTATATCAGTGTTTATTTGCTTCACTTGTTTTCTTGAAGTTTGGTTGGATAAGCTTTAGATTGGATCCTCAAATTACCTAAGGGGTCAGTGGTAGATTGGAATGATTTCTCTAAAAAATTGTCAACCATTTCTCTTATAACATTGAACATGAGTTAACAATGGTTAACCTATGCAAAGCAAAATAATGGTATGGAGAAAGCTTCGTAGCATACCTGCAATGATGGAGAACATTAGTTGGACACTTTCAACATAACTTGCCAGCTAAATAGTTGGATGATATTTTTGCACAAAACCTACACCCTGAGGTAGCTCAAAATTTATGACTCACTTATGCCAACACATTTGAGGAGATCATAAACATGGGTGTACAGATTGAAAAAGTGATCATTACTAATGGCCTTGTAAAGATTTATTCATAAGGTCAAATGCCTAATCATACCCAACCACATGTTCAAGTTATTGCTATAGAGAAACCTAAGGGGTTCAACAAGAACAAGAACAAGAACATGGTGGGAAAGAGAATAATATAATCTAGACATGTGAAAATAATGTCGGCTCTACCAGCTTTAAATGTGAAACTAGCCCGACCTAATCCCTTGACTATTTTGAAAAGATCTCCATGAAGGTCATTAAATAAATATAGGGTATTCAGCAAATTGGGAGAGTTTTTTGAGGTCGTATTCCAAAAGCTGGTGACAGCCAATCTGATTGTGTAGCCTATACCAAGGCCATTCCCTAAAGATCAACCCAAAGCTGATTGGTATTGGGAATATGAGTTTTGTAATTTTCATCATGTTATTATCCATGCCATTTACTGATGTGTTCAATGGAGGCATTTTATTGAGGAATTGATTACAATTAGTGAAATTGAAATAAAACATATGGCATGAAACACTAATTAGGACATGAGAATTTACAAGGACCCATTTCCTAAACATAATCAGCATCCACCAAGGAACAATCAATATCAAGGGCAGGCCAATGTCTACAAGCTCAAGGCTAGAATTATAATCAACATGATCATAATCAGGATCATAATACCCATGCTAATAACTTGGGTTACAACAACATGCCATATGATTATAATAGCAATGTGGGATGTATTTATGTAAATCATGTTACCACTATAATAATCAAATCTCATGAGCCATACAATGCTTTTCGAAGTACTGGACCCCCCATTATAGGGTCAACACCCTCTTTCCTAAGAAACACCACACTAGTTCGAGTAATTCCATTATGCATCGATTTTTATGAGTTACTATTTTTGGACCACTACCCCCTCTTATTATTATAATGAATTCTTGCCGATTTAAAATTATGCAAATGCAACTAGATACTCGTGAGTCAACATCCAAGGTCATTTGCCTTTTTATTCTAATTATCATGTCTCCTTTTCGACTTGAGATTATGTAATCACAAATAGACACTTGCGGGTCACCTTCCAAGGCCCTTTGCCTTCTTCCACCGCAAGACCAAACCTAAACATTGTGCCTTTTGATCCAAAAAAAACATTGTACTAGTCAAGGCCAAACCCTCTCATTCTTCCATTGAAAAGATGTGTAGTATCTCAAACCAACTAAGTAAAACCCTTGAGAAAATTTATATCCTAGACCTTTTACGTACATCATAAGTCCACCAAACTATTTTAAATGACTTCCTTCAATAGTCCACTCTTCCCCAGAACATTATCCCTGAATAATTTCAGGCACTTATAGGGCATTTATCTCCATTTTGACAAATTACATTTGATCAGAGAGATATGTTTGCTCTTGGTCCTAGCCATAACAACCCCTTGTATATTGAGGTTGTTATAGAAAATCATAAAATCAAGTGGGTTCTTATAGATAATGGTTCAAGATGAACATAGTGTCACTCAAGTTAATACAATGATTAGGTTATACTTCCAAGGACATATAGCCCGAGACAATCATGATCAAGGTATATGATAATGTCTAAAGGGAATCTTCTGGAACTATCTATTTGCCAACCATTATTGGGTCTGTATCCCATCATATTATATGCCATGTCATAGACATCGAATTACCATATAATATACTTCTTGGATGTCCTTGGATTCATGAAGTACATGTTATCCCATCCACCTTACACCAGTGCCTCAAGTCACCCCATGCTAGAAGTGAGGTTACCATTCATGTTGATTTATAGCCCTACTAGTATTGTAAACACCTAGAGGCTGAATTTTGCAATTATAATTATTACCCTGGTTTGAATTTATAGCGAAGAAAAATAAAGAAATAGTTTACCAACCACCCAAGTCTAATTATATCAACCCAAGTGATCTTGCTTACACTTCAATTGATCTATTCCTTGTAGTTCTTACATAATAGGTCACTATTTAGGACACAAGCATTTCCACATACCATTTGAAGGATGTCTTTCACATTATTAAGTTTCCCAAGTCGCCAAAGTCTTTTGGAAAACCCAAGCTTTCAAAAATACCTTGTATGCCCAACATGAAATGGTAAAAGAAGAAAGACACACAAAACCACCAATGGTGTTTGTAGAGACAACTTCACCAAACCAAGATCAAAAAGCTTCTATTAATGGATATTGGTTATAATCTAATGGCCTTGATAATTATTTTCAAAATCCTAAGTACCATATCCCTAATCAAATTATAGATAAATTGGATTATATAGGTAAAGTCTTAGGGCCATGAGAGCAAGGAATCCTAGAACCATCATCAGCTAGTAGCCTAATATGAGTCAAGGTCTCAAATTTATACCACCTGGGGGTGACCTCATATATTTTGATAGTGATTCTTTTGAATCAACTAGCAACGAGACTCTTGATAGTGATGCAACATCCCATTATAGTGTTTATGATGAGCTTGTTGACACTGACCTATTTGACTCTAACTCTATTATAACTATCATATCCCATTTTCCCCTTTGCCTATACCATCTTGACCTCATTGATTGGGACCATTAAATTTTTTCATACCCCTTGATGAATTTTAGAATGAGGAATCTATTGTTGAGTACATGGGCCTCATATATGGATTGCCAATTGGTGATCACAAGCAAGGATTTGACTTCTTTTTGGACTTTCCTGCCTACTTTGGAGAGCAAGTAAACTTTCATGGTCATGCAAAAGATAAAACATCAATATCTTTAGGTGAAAACCTCTTTGAGGCACTCATTGATTAGGGAAATATTAAATGAAAAGATAATCTCATGAGTGAAAACATGTTTCAAACACTCTTGGATGGGGAAGTTTACTCATCTCTAAAGGAAGCACAATGTCTACCAAGTCCTAGCTCTATATCTAGTGTCAATATCACATCTAAACAACATAAAGTCTTTGAGCATCTTGCTCTATATTTTCCAAAGATATCTATTAGTTGGCTACTACCTAAACCAGAAAACTCATATTCATCCCATTATCTGGAGCTTTGGGAAGAATAACTAAAATCAAAAGTAGAAGAAGAGGATCATGATCAAACACTGTGCACTATTTTAGAGGACCATTCTACACTCATATAAAACACCACTAAAGTGAACCTAAGAACTTATGAAGATCCCAAAATTGTTTATCTTGGAGCATCCCTCACCAACGAAAATGTGACTACACAGTCACCATTCTAAGAGATTTTATCGATATATTTTCATGGGTTCATTTCAACATGCCAGGCCTAGACCATGACTTGGTTTTGCATCACCTTGTTGTACATCCAGATGTTAAGCTAGTCAAGTAGAAATTGATAAATATGCATCCACACATCACTCTTTTGGTAAAAGCAAAACTAGAGAAACTATTAGGAGTTGGCTTCATTCGACCACTGGACTATTTTGAATGGATATCAAATATAGTCCAAGTAAGTAAAAAGCCATAAAGTATATGCATTTGTACTAATTTTAGAGATATCAATAAGGCATATCCCAAATATGATTTTTATCTGCCCAACATTGACATGATCATCAACTATATTTTTGGGTATGAGATGTCCCTCTTGGATGGATTCTCAAGATATAATCAGATCAAGATAGCTCAAAAGGACCAGCACAAAACTACATTCTCCACATCGTGGGGAAAATTCCATTACCAAGTCATGCTTTTTGGCTTGAATAATGTTGGAACCACCTATTAGTGTGATATGACTGTTATCTTCCATGACATGATCCATGATATTATTGGGGACTATGTTGATGACATCCTAGCAAAATCAAGAACACATACTAGACATCCTGATGTTTTACATAGAATCTTTAAGAGACTTCAAAAGTATAAGGTTCGTCTAAATCCTAAAAAGTGTGTCTTTGGCATCACTTTGGGGAAGTTTCTAGGATTCATTGTGTCACAAAGAGGGATTGAAGTGGATTTTGCTAAGGTCAAGGCCATCATGGAAATTCCTAAACCTTCTAATCTCAAAGAGCTCTACATCCTGCAGGGAAAGATTCAATCTATTCACAGGTTCATTTCTCAACTGGTAGATAAGTGTCATCCTTTTACACATCTCTTGAAGAAATGGGTCACTTTTTAATGGGATTCTGAATGTTAACTAGAATTTGTGAATCTCATGACATACTTGGCTAATTTACCAGTTTTAAGACCACCAACACCTGGATAACCATTAATTCTTTATATTTTATCCACATAACATGCATTGGGGGTAATCTTAGCCTAACATGATGAACAAGGAAAGGAACATGTAGTCTAATATTTGATTTACACACTTATGGAATATGAACATAGTTATACACCTATGGATAAGGATTTTTTTGTAATGCTATTTGCCTCCCAATAGTTGTGACACTACATGATGAATAACAAAACTATTATTGTTGCTAAAGTGGACCTTCTCAAATATTTATTGTCCAAAGCAACTTTTACATGCCACATGGCCAAATGGGTCATGATTGTGAGTGAATTTTATGTTGAGTACCAAATATAAAAGGCTATTAAGGGGTAGATCATTGTCAATCAGCTTGCAGAAGCCCTTATTATAGATACTTGACCACTCACATTTGAATTTCTAGATGATTCTATTATGACAATAGAAGAAGTGTTGTATGGACCTGAACAATGGAAATTATAATTTGATGGCTCCTTTACATCTCATGGATATGGGGCTAACATTTTGTTGATTACACCACAAGGGGATCTAATCCCTAAGGCTTTTCATATTAACTTTCATTATACTAACAATATGGCTGAGTAAGAAGCCCTTATTACATGACTTTGCCTTACTAGTATAGTGGGATATCCAATGGTTAATGGTCTATGGGGATTCTCAATTGATTATTAATCAAACCATAGATCAATATCAAACTCAATATGACAATCTTGTACTATAAAATCACATTGTGGATAATATTAAGTCTCACTTCAAGTTTTAACAATTTGAATTGGTACCACAGGCTAATAATAGATCAATCAATGCAATGGCAATAATTGGGTCTATGATACATGTTGCCAACAATGTTAAATAGTATCAATTTCTCATTGAAAAACTTCTACAACCTACTCATGTATTTCCAAATTTGGAGAAGGTATGGACCACCGTTGGTCCCAATCCCCCACTTGAACTACCTTGGTTCTAAGACATTTATAACTATTTCCACAACTAAGTTTTTCCTCATGATCTTTCACATAATCACCAAAAAATCTTCCTTTATCACATATCCCATTATACCCTCCTTAGAAATATGCTTTATTGTAAAGGCTATAATGGAACACTTATTCATTATTTATCTTTGGGAGAATCTAAGTTAGTGCTTTTGGAGGTTCATGAAGGAATGTGTGGGGGCCACACCAATGGTGTAGTCTTGATCAAGAAACTCCTTAGAATAGGATATTATTGGCCCAAGATGGAAATAGATTCTTGTAATCATGTCAGGAAGTGTGTTGCTTTCCAACAACATAGTAATTTGATACATACACTTTCTTTTCCATTCCAACCTATCACTACACCATGGTCATTCTCTACATATGGCCTCAATCTCATCAGGAAAGTTAACCCAACTTCTTCTAATGGCCACAAGCACATTCTTACTGCTATCAAGTAATTTACTAAGTGGATTGAGGCCATTCATCTCACTTATGTCACCAGGAAGTAGATTACCAAATTTATCCATAACCATATCATCTATCGATATGGTATCCCAACCCATATTGTATCTAATAATGGTAGATCATTTGTAAACTGAGATGTTAAAGTTCTTTATACCATGTTTAAAATCAAACATAATAAATCCACACCATATGACCTGCAAGGCAATGGTCAATCTAAGGTATTTAACAAGACCATTATCTCAATCCTAAAGAAGATTGTCAATGACGCTAGTCATAATTGGCACTTGCAAATTTTTCCTACCCTTTGGGCCTATCGTAGTAGTCATCAAACCCCCACAGGAGCCACTCCATACTCCCTTATTTATGTCATAGAGTCTATTATCCCAATTAAGATCAAATTACCTTCAATATAGGTATCCTTGGAGAACATTGAAGAGGATGAAGATTATAAAGTTTCCAAGTTATAAGAGATTGAACTCCTTGATGGAAAGCATTTAGCTACCCTAGACAACTTGCAAGCATTTCATAATAAATTGTGTAGAAGCTATAACAAGCACATTCTCCCTCGAGATTTTGAAGTTGGTGACTTGGTTTAGAAGGAAAATCAAAAGAAAACTAATGTTGAATGTAAGAAGAAGGGTAAGTTTTAACTCATTTAGCTAGGTCTATATGTAGTCACAAGAAATTATGGATTGGGGCCATACTGATTGGTTACTCTAATTGGTGAAAAACTCCTAGAACCCATCAATATTATACATCTCAAGTGTTTCTATGCTTGAGATCATTTTTTGAACCATTATCTGCAAGAGCCCTTACTTTGGGACAACTTGTGCCGAAGCTGCTTATTCCAACATTATATTTTGGACTGTCCTATTCTTGATCATTTTTATTATGTATCATTCTATCCTGGACCTTTGTTTTAACTTGGACCGTTCTACCTTAAACAATACTATTTTACTACCCTAAACCATTGTACCCCTAAAATATTGTAACTTGGACCATTATATCCCATAACCAATTATGATTATGATTATGATTTTTAGGCATTCTGGACACACTCAACGCTTGTTCTATAAAGTAGTTTAGCCTAAATAGTATTTCACAATTTTTTTTGTAAACAAGGATATGTTAGCACATTGCTTGTTGAACGGTTCAAATTTATTCAACACTGCATATTTTTCTATCATTATTTTACTATATTTTAAGCATTATTTCCTAGATAAAATCAAAATGTACCATTGCAACCAGTTTACTTGCTTGTGGATGTGCAACTCCTCAGCTAAGTGGTTTTTTATACCATTGTTTATATTCATGATCCCCATTGCAATTGATTTAGTTGTTTGAACTCTTACCTATGGAAGTGTATCTCTTTAGTTAGGTAGTTCCATGTGCCTTTTTTAATATTTTATTTCTATTGCTCATCCCAAAAAATAAAAAACATTAGAAACTGATATGATAAAAAAATAAAAACATTGTCATGAACCTTTGTTTACTCTAATCCTATGCACTCTTATTGTTTTGCAAGCAATTTGAACCACACTCTCACTATTTTATGAGATGGACCAATTAGTATCTACTAATTCTCAATCAAGTTGAAACACTTAGAAAACCCTTAAACATTTGTAAACATTCTCAAAAAATCCTAAGAAACACAAAATCATTAAAATTGGCTTAGGATTTCCATGAGAGATAAAGTCATCAAAGTTTTTGATTGGGGTTCTCTTGTTTGTTCAGTTTATTTCTAGACCACCTTGGTCTTTTTCCTCCCATTCCTAGGAGAAAAACATTCTCCTAAGGTCCACACAGACTATGTAGGCAACACTTGGATACATGGGGTATCTTAGATTAGCTTGGCCATATTCACACTTTATTTTCTTTGTTTTTTTTACCACTTTTTTGCCTTAAGGATCCTAGGAACCTTGGCTATTTCACGAGCAACCAATTGTCAATTAGTTTCCTCATCCTTCTTAGACTTAAGCCTAATGCTTTTGCCTTTTTACAATTTTTTATTATGTGCATTATGTATTTCACTTAGATACACTAATGCTCACCTATCTTTATTTATGTATTCACCATTTTATGAGTAACGTTTTCCCACACTCTCACCATTTTGTGATACCCTTGTGTGCATTATTAATTATTACACCCTTGGCTTTTTTTATACTCTCACCATTTTACAAACCTTTTCTCTTTCTCAACCTTAGATGCAGTAGGCCCTCATAATTCAAAATTTAGTTCCTCTGTGCCTACTCGTATAAGTGAATTTTGGTGTGGCTTTAACCTAAAACCATATCCTCTTTTTCTCATGCACTCACCATTTTGTAATCCCATTTCCTTATTCCTCTACAATATAATCATGTTTTCTTGATCATCATTTTTTTCTATCCCACATCCTGGGAGAACTACATTTGAGCTAAAGTTCATATTGGATCTTGCATCCATAGAACTATGTAGGCATCATCCACTTGCCTCATGCATCTGAAGTTAGCTCAGCCACCCCTTCCTTTTTTTCTATCTTCCCCCATTTTGTTTTATGTTATTGTTTCCCTATCATCTGGAGGTAACTTTGTGTTAGTTGTTCTTGTCTCATTGTACCAATATTCTTATTTATTAGCTTGGGGGTCACCCTATTTTAGAGTGTAACACCTCTAATACGCATGCATGATCAATTTATTTTATATTTACACTAATTGTTGTGGTTTCTTTGATAATTATAGATTGGATGTTGAAGTCTAGCCCAATGAGTTAGTGCACTGGCCCTTTCATGCAAGATTTAGGTCTTGCATGCTCACCTGAAGTGTGAAGTGAAAGACCGGTTCCCATAGGTTTTATTTCATAGTGTTAATAACTTGATAATATCCTTCTCTTTATGCAAATTAAATAGGTATTATATAAATGGAAAGATAGACTACCTTGATCCTTTATGTTTTAGGTTCGATTAATATCATTACACAAAATATTGTCATCTTATATTAACAACAGTTACTTAGGAAAGTAAAGATAGGGTAGAAATCATATTTAAGTCTAATCCTTAACTCACACACCATCGTTCATGATAAAGCATAAGAATTTGATAAAACCTTCTATCTCATATAGTAAGATTAATCATCAAAAAGTAAAAGTTTGTCACAAATTCATCTCCATATTACTTTACAATAGGGCTATTTATACTTGTTTTACCCTGACCAAGTGTTTACAAACATTAATAACATGAATAATTGGCCAATGAACTCTCAACATATTGAGAGTCATGGCACTTAATAATTAGTTTTTTTAAAGACCCAGGCCTTTGTGCCCCCTATATCCCCACTCTATGTTATATGTTTGTTACCATGTGTTCCTCTCCTTGTGGGCTAGTGCAAAAATTCCTATTAATAGGGTTAGGGTGACCTGTATGAATTTTTCTATTAACTTCTCCCACTTCCCATGCACTCCCCTAGTCTTTTTCTTCTATTTTAAGTCTATGTCCTCTGGTTCCTCATGACTCTTCCCCTCTAACTAGGTCCTCTCATGTTGGTTCCTTTACATCATTATCCTCTTGTGACCCATAGGATCTATGCTATGGTGCTTAAATGCCTATCAACTATGTGCCATGGTCCTTCTGTATCATGGCCCTTTAGCATCATGTCAGCTCTACACCAAAATTAGACAACACTTGGCAAAAATTTTGGAGCCAACATCACCCCACACTTCACTCTTAGTCTGTCTCAAACTAAGTCATGCTAGTGTCCTCTATCAAAAATATAGGCCTTGACTACTCGATCCCCTTCTTTAGATTGTCCCAATGTGATAATGCCTTGAGAACTTTTACAATTATTTCTTCTATGGCTCCCTTTGATTTCTTTATCTCCTTGGGTTCGATGGAGGTCTCATCTGCCTTTTTGACTGGTTCATCCAGGGATGTGATGGCATCCTTATAGATGTATTCAAGTGTGGATACCTCCTTTTCAACCTATCTTTAGAAGATTACAAAATTCACATTCAACTATTGATGTTTATTGATTGCATCTTCCATCATCTCTACATCCCTGACTACTTTAGCACACTCATCACAATATTTTATTAAGAGTGCAACATCAACCAACTACTATCTTTGGGCTTCTTTAGCTTAGATCTAAGCCTCTAAGACTTTATTTGGGCACACTAGCCACACAAAAAATCTATCCAAAACAGGGACAACCTCCCTAACACTTTTTATAGTGTGCTTTCAGATTTCGACGGCCATGGTGAATTATTAAGCTAACTCCAATCCTTTGTCTTTTAGTATGGGTTGATACTTGCATCACTTGAGAAAAATTTCTACCAAGGTTTCTAGCTTTCCAATGGCATCCCCGTCAAGAGGTACATCATCTGCTAGCACTAGTTTTTCATAAAAATTGTTTTGCAGAGGTTCAATACCCTTACTTTTGACTCTGTGGCCTCTTGGATCTATTGCTTCAACATGGCCACTTCCTTAGTGAGCACTTGTTTTTTTGCAAATTCTTTATTATACATGCCCATAATATTGGCATGTTTCCTCTCAGCAGCGCATGCATTAGAATATGATAAAATATTTTGGTGCATGATCTCCATGCCCAAATTCAAAAAGGTGGTGCTTGCTAAAAGAGAGGAGATCTTTTGTGGATCTACCCACAGTGGTTTTGGTAGTGATGAAACATCTGGACCCAAGGAAAAGCTACTTTGGAGGATTTCAAACTCATGTTCCTTGTTATACATAACTAACAAGAAGGACACTTTCTTCCTTGTTTCCAAATTTACCTCTTTGGGAATGAAGTGAGGCCAAATATAGAGCATCTTGTCTTAGATGCTAAACTAATATAACTCACGTGCATTGCTAGTTACATCATCACCATGCTCTTTTGTGGTTTTGGCTAGTCCTTTCCCTTTACTCAGGTCATGCTCAAGTTTGGCCTCCTCTTGGCTACTAGTAGCCATCTAATTTGGTTATCCTTCACCATCCCCATCCTCACCATATAGTGGTTCAACATAAATTAATGAATCATCAGAGGCATCTTTCTCCTCCCACATTAAGGAGGGAGATTTATTAGAATCAGAACCCAAGATATGAACCTGTACCTTAGGAATTTCCTATTGGGGTGCTTGCCTTAGGGGTTGTTGTTGGGTAGATATTGAAGTAGAAGCACTTAAGGGAGATGGTAATGGAGTTAATTTAGGGGGAGAAGGTAGAGGTGTAGAAGGTGGGGGTAGAGGTGGATAATGTGGAGGAGAAAGAAGATGAGTAGGTTGGGGAGATAAAGGGCATGGCAGTGAAGAGCGCAGAGGAGATGGATAAGTGTGGGGAAGGGATGGAAATGGATGAGGTGGGGAAGGTGAAGGGTGATGTGGAGGTGACATAGATGGATGGGATGGCATGGGTCTTTATGTTAGAGGGGTAGGTCATGGTGCTTCTGTAATCTTTTACCATTTTTGTGGTGTTTGATGCCCACTTGTGCTAGTACCCACATCTCGCTGCTTTTTCTTCTTCAGGGGTGGTGCTAATGGAAGTTTCTCCTTGGGATCCATACCTTATGGATAATTTTGGGTTGAAACATGTAAAATAAGTTGTGAATTTATTCCCCCACCATCATCTACTTGACCTTGATGTCGATCAGGTCCATCTCCCTCTTCTTCATATAGGCCTTTTTGCTTAGATAGAAAAACATTTTATGGAGAGTGTGAATCTCCAACTCTATTCTCTCAGCCTACAGGATGATAGGTTATGTGTCATAAATCTAATTCATAGAGTCTACGAAGTATCACACCAAAAAAGTGTATGATAACTTGAGCCATGTAGAGAGATCTTTAGATGGGTTTATTTGGATACGTACGAGGGAGAAGTGTTGCTTCATGACAAACTATGCTTGCTCCATAGCTAAAGGGGGCAAGTCCTTGGGGATGTGCCACTTGTCCCTAAAATCCACCTTTATTCTATCAAAACAATACCTCATATTGATCTTGTATGAGGGGGTGATGTGACTAGGGCATGCTAACACCTTGTAGAGTTCAATGAGGGACTTGTGCATGGGAGGATATACCCACTTCAGTGCTCCTGAGCTATAATATGACACACTGATTTCATAAAAAAATAATAAGATGAGGATTACTCCCCATAGGAACCTATATTTAGGCATTCAATGGGTCTTCTTTGCATCTTCAATAATATTTTAGGAAAAGTACATAACCTAGTTGTACTTCAACCCCTGTGTGACTTGATGGGCATTATAGAGGTGAACCATGTCAACCTCTTTCCAATAATCAGTCCCTCTGATCTTGGTCATGATGATCCACACTACAACCCAAAGGGTGAGATCCTACAAGTTTTTGATGTGTATATCATGGCCCTATTTTTGATACATGAGTGTCATGACAGTCTTTTAGACCTCCTAGGTGTCTACTAAGTCATCAATTACACCCAACTCTGAGCACTGTAGTCCCATGGCCTTGTTGATATTATCAGGCATGATATTCATGATGATCTCAACAAAGTAAATATAGTCCTCATAAACGTGTGAAAGAAGGAATTGAACCACCTCTATGGGTTTACTAAATTATGTAAATTGAAGATCTAAAACAAACTTATAACATCCAATTGGTTGAAGATCGTGAGATCATACACCACTTGCTTCTTGGTGTTCTTGGTCTCAACCTGATACTCACTTTAGAGCTCAACCTTGTTCTTAGGTTGGTGATGATTGTAGCCAAAGATGATACAAGTGAAAACCTTGGAGACCCAGTTTTCTGTAAACAACATTGATTCTAGATATTGCATTTCTTCAATCAATAGAGATAGAGGTGGGGATGCTTGAGACTTTTGTGCCAAGGATGATTGAGCCTACTTTGCTTTGTGCACAACCTTTCCTCTTATTCTTCCACATGATGAACTTGTTCTTCTAGTGTCTCTTCCCTAATTGGAACCTAGTCTCCTCCGTTCACCTTCTCTTCTTTTGGTATTATTGGCAAGGGTTTAATTCGTTTGGCCTTTTTCTTAGGCCGCATCACCCTTTGAGGAGCTTGAAGGTTAACACATGTCCAACTAATGTTTCCAAAACAATACATGGTTGTGGATGACTACTTTGGCTTTTTGAGCTTAAGCATCCTTCAATGGTGAATCTATAACCTACAACTTATAGTATTAATGTTTTTCTAACCAAACTCGTAATATCTCTTCTCAACTTTGTAATGCCTTGGGTAGGTTGTTGTGGATATGAATTCACTTTTCTTGGATTTGGATTTGATTAACTCAGCTTTGGTAGTTGCTTGATCTTCAGCTCTATTAATCTCAAGGCAAAGTGTAAAATGAGTTTAAATTGCCTATTTATAGGCTCTAGGAAGGTTTTACCATCATTAATGCTTTCCCATCACCCATCGCTTCATTTTATTAATGCAAATTTGTTATGGCCACCACATTTGGATCCTTACTTTTGATAATTAATGCTTTTAATGGTATTGTCCCATCATGTTGTTGGAATGTTTCTTGCCATAACTATTATTTTTGCATTGATGGCACATCCTGTCTTGCACTTTTATTCAAAGTGGATGATAATTATGTCCCATGATTTTTTTGAGGTGGGAGACAATTGTCTCATTTTGAATTTATAAATCATGGTAGGAACCTTACCCCTTTGTGCCTTAAATGACTTATGCACCTTTATTACCTTGTGTGCCCTTAATATCTTACGCACCTATATAACTCATGCACCTAAGTAACTTTCACACTTTCCATGTTTTTATTACTAATCATGACTTATTACCCCACACTAGAATGAGTCATGGTCCTCCATGAAGAGAAAAATAACTTTTGAAATAAAATTACAAAAAGGAAAAGTTGTGCACAATAAAAGTAACACTTTTATTAAAAGCAATAAATCCTAAACTAATGGCATAAGCCATATTGAGTATAAAACTTTAGCTATTATAAAGTGAAATACGACTAAAGTTGGATTTCATTATAGTGCCTAGGAAGGAAGTAGCCATCCATCCTTTGTAACTGACATGCTTCGGTAGGTCTAATACTATGAATTATAAAAGGCCCATCCCATTATATGCAAAGATTCCTAGGATATCATGTGAACTTAGAGTCATATAACAAGACTTTCATTCTTGGAGAAATTTTTTTGTTCTTTATATGGTGATCAAGTCATGCATTTTACTTGGGCTTTTCTACATCCTAGTTCTAATGAATGAGAAGATGATCTTCATCTAGTTACAATAAAGTGTCTAGGTGTGCTTTCAAGGAAGACTCTTCATATAATTATCCTACTCATATGATACACAAAGATGGTACGAAGAACTCTACTGGTAGGACTGCCTCCTTACCATACACCAAGTTAAATGGTATGTTTTTGTTTAGGCATTTGTAGGTTGTTCAATAATCCCATAGTACTATAAACACCCTATCATCCCAATCAATTTAGCTAATGTTATAGATTTGTATCAATGTGGTACCTAAGATATTATTCAAATCCTCAACAATTCCATTGGTTTTCAAATGATATGGTGTTATTTTGTGGGGCATGATCATGAACTCAGCCAACAAGATGTGAATTATTTCATTTAAAAAGTGGGCTCTGTGATCACTGGTGAAACTCAGGGGACATCTAAGCCAAGTTATGATATTCTCCTAGATGAACTACATAGCAGTAGAAGCAGTACAATCCTTTGTCCATGTAGCTTCAGCCTATCATGTAAGGTAGTTGATTGCTACAATGATGTATAGAGAACTTGTTCATCATCTTGCTAGAGTGATGGGGCCAATAAAATCAATAACCCACTTTTCAAAAGGTTTTTGAGAAGGAATGGTTCATAGATGCATAACATGTATTCATTTAGGTTTGACTATGCACTGGTATATGTCACATTACCTAGTATATGCTTTAACATCTTGAAAAAGAGTTGGCCACCATAATCCAACTAACATAACCTTTTGTGTGGTAGCCTCTCCAACATAGTGTCCACCTGCAATACCCTCATGAACTTCATAGAGTCTGTTGAGGTGCTCATGTTGCATTACACGATGTTGAAGAACTTTGTCATGGCCCATTTTTTAAAGATCACCTGTTATAAGTTGAAAAGGTGCGGTGTGAACTATAAGTTACTTTTTGACCTACAAGGTAAGACCATAAAGCACGGAGCCAGTGGTCAAGAATGATACAATATCTTCCAGCTCTTTAGGTACTTATATAATGTGGAAGAGTTGTACATCAGGAAGATCATCTTTTATGGCACATGGTAGTTCTCTATTCTTGATTCGTGATAGGTGATCAGGTCCATAATTGGCCTTCTCGGGTTTCATCATAACTAAAAATTAAAATTCTTGGAACAACACAATCTAGTGATAGATCTATCCATGTAGTATGGGTTTATTAACAAGGTACTTCAAAGTGTCATAATTTGTACAAAAAACAAAAGGAGTGGTTAATAGGTATTGTCTGAACTTTTGCAAAGTGTATACCATCAACAATGCTTCACGTTCCACAGTGGTATAGTTTCTTTCAGCTGGTGTGAGCTTCCTACTAGAAAAGTAGATTGGGTGATCCATGTGACCTTCACCTGGTTGTGCAAGGATTGCACCAATGGCTGAGCCAGATGCATCAACATTGACATGAAATGGTTTTGTCCAATCATGGAATTGGAGGATAGGAGCAATGACTAGCTTTTCCTTTATTGTTTCAAATGCCTCTTTACAAGAGCAAGTCCATATGAAATGCTTATTTTAATTTAAAAGTTCCTCCAGGGGCATGATAATTTTTGCATATCCATGGATGAACTTTCTATAATAACCAGTTTGGCCCAAAAAAGTGTGGACCTCACACTGAGTCTTGGGTGTTGGGAGGTAAAGTATAACATATACCTTTTTCAGGTTTACCACAAGTCCTTCCTTACAATTAACGTCCTAGGAGCACACCAAAAGGTCTTGTAAATAGA
Organism: Torreya grandis; assembly: GCA_037957365.1. NCBI lineage: Eukaryota > Viridiplantae > Streptophyta > Pinopsida > Cupressales > Taxaceae > Torreya > Torreya grandis. Next base: position 7,949,352 of record JARHVA010000071.1, on the reverse strand, counting down.
CACTTCATTAAGTTTAATGAGATTTGTAAGACCCGATAGTGCTCAAGCATAAGTTTGAGGTTAGAATAATGGTTCTTGACCAAACCATATAATTTCCAATCATCTAAATAAACTTAAAGGAATTTGTGGATGAAGTCCTTAAAGGCTTCAACTGATATTCATGAGAACATTGTTGGAGCATTTTTCAACCTGAAGGGCATAACAATATATACAAATGATCCCCATTCTATGGTGAATGCTATCTTGGGTTGGTATTCTTCAGCTATTTAGACCTAATGGTATCCCAAGAAGCCATCTATGAAGGTATATACCTCACATATAGTAACACCTTTCAAGATCTCCTCTATGAATGGCATTGGAAAGGGATTAGTTACATAGGATGCATTAAGCACTTAGTCCACACAAATATGGATGCATCTATCCTTCTTGATACTAATCACCATGGGATTAACCCACTCAGATTCATCAATGGGGGTGATTACTCTGGTGCACAACATACTATCAATTTCTTCTTTTACACGTGCCCAAAGATTGAAATTCATCCTATATGGGCATTTTCTAACTGGTCAAGCACTGTCAACTAGCTTGATACGTATCTTTTTTAAGGATGGGTGGACTCCCTTAATTTCATTGTAGTTTCTTGGGAAGACACCTGGTATTCTTTTATCAATTCAATTTTTTTTAAATCTCCGTGTCAGTCTAATAGTTTCCTACCATTTCCATCTTTAGTTCTCGTTTTGAGCCAATGTTGTGTTGAACAATCTAAATAGGCCCATGGTATGGGTTCTCCATATAGACACTTGTGTCCTAAATAATTCTTATGCTAATGTTTATAGGAACATCTAAATGGTTGAACATTGGGCTGAGTGGAGTAGATCCTTTACCTTCTTCCACTTGTAATGTGAGCTTTTATTTCCCTAGATGAATTTCTTCATGTCAATTCTAATTAAGGACTAGTACAGTTGTAAGAACTAGGTATGTCAATGATTTTTGGAATAGGTGTATGGGCTCCTTAGGGTCCTAATGTATAATCCTCAATCACTCTTATATGGGACATGGGTCACCTACTACCACTTCATGTATGGCTTGGAGGGTGAGGTGTAAATCCATCCTTGGTAAAGAATAGGATAGTGACGAGTTCATGTTCTCCTTCATTAGATGCCAAAACTTGATACCCATGTATTTATCTTCATGAACATACCATGATCGTGCCCAAACATGTAAAGTTCTATATAATGCATGCACCCATAAATATTTTGGTAAGTAGGACTCATCATCCCGCCACATTATTTCATAAGCTTTGATGTTAGGCTCAGGGGTTTGTACTTTATTGTAACTAACTGCTCCCTTTACTTTGTTATCATGATGGAACTAATGGTATAAGGTTGAGCATACTTGATCCCACTGGAGGAGTCATTAACAATGGGTTCGCCACCATCATGTAGTTGTTCCATCAAAGAGAAGAACTAAAGATTAAAGCATTGAATGAAGTCTTGGACTTCCATTTACCTGTGGAACCTTGAAGCCTTATCGAGTCTTTCAAGTGGTGTATCTATGATAGGTCCCCTCGTGACTTGGTCAGTGATAAGGCAAAAAAACCTATGTCATTTATTAAATTGGTGTGGCACATTCTTTTAGTTTTTGATGGTACTACATATTCTACCAGTGGTTGTAGTCACCTTGAGCCCAACAATTACACAAATTATTTATAGTTTCAAAAAGGGATTGAGTATCCGACCATTGAAGAATACCATCTGGAGTTTGATCTCTTTGCTCATCATTCCTTATAGTCACATTATATATATGGTTTATATATTCATCAACATTGACATGCTCTATGTAAGGGGGCCTTGTGCTTGATCTAGTGGCATTACAACATGTTGATCAATGTTTTCAAAACTAATGTATCACTTCTTGAAGCTCAAGTATAAATTATTCTCATAGCACCAAGGTCTTCCCAATAGAGTTGGGTAATCATCAGTGTCAACTAGCTCCAGAACCTCAAAATCTACTTTGAATGGTACTCTAAGTATGTCAACCATTATGTTCTTGAGGACCTCAATAGGTAACACACAAGTCTTATTTGCCATAAATAAGACATGAGGTGAAGGTTGTAGTCATGGATTGGCCATCTTACACCAAGTGTCCTTGGTGAGGATATTGACTTTTGCACTAGTGTATACTAGTATGTCCCAGATTACCCATCCATCGATGACAACATTGACTAATATTTCTTTATCTTCTAGGGGAGTAGAGGAACTAGGAGTGTCTTGTCATCAAGCATGATTTAAATGGTAATTTTCACTCTGCCTAGTGACTTGAGGGTCAACCTCATTTGGTACTCGGGCTTGATTCTTAAGCTAAATGCTTAGTTATAGAACAATGTCCTCATCTAGCATGTGCTTGCATAGCTCCTCAAAGTCATCATGCACCACATGTTGAGATTCAACTTTCCTTTACACAACAACATGCTACATTATGTCTTTATCTTTTAGGAAATAAATATCTCCCTAAATTTCTCATATTAGTGCCATCGTATCTTGGAGGACATCCTTTTATTACTAAACATCAGGATACTTTCTTACTCTTGGTTTTTCTTGTTGCACTTTCTTGATGGGATTAGATGTCGACTAGGTCTATCCCCCACTATGAGTGGTAATATTTACCTATTGAACTATAGGGATGGTTGGGCATGTACACCAATGTGGTTTATCAATTTAAATCATCCCAACACCTTTTTCATTTTACTCCTTGGTGATAGATGCGTATAAGTCAGGACATTCTTTCAGTTGGTGGTCTTGTTTATAGAAAGCATATGTCGAGTAGTCTGGGTAATCCCTTTGATAGTAGTCCAGAGATCCACATTTGTAATAGGTCTGAGGTGAGAAATGACCACTTCCTCATCCTCACCCTCTACCTTGTACATGGTAGCCACCATTTTCTTAATTATTTACAACTTAGGTTTGGTGCATGTTGCACGCTCAAGCTTCATAGATGTCACTAATCAAATGGTAATCATTAGTGTCATGAGTATATGCATCACAGATCTTGGAATAGTTAGACACCTTAATGTGTATAAATTATTGTAGAAGAGGACAAGATCATACATCATGTTCCTCATGCCATATTTCACATATCTATTTAAGTACCACATGGATGTTCTTACATGGATAATTACTCAATGTATACCCTTCAAATTCACAGTTTGTGCACCAAATACCCTTGCATGTTTCATGTGATTATTGGCTATCAAATTCTCAAGATGTGATTCCATTGAGGCTATTTGAGCCTCCATAAAGGGACTGATCCTAGTATTAATGTTTCTAACTACCTCAGCATAGAGAACTTCTGAATCTTCATACGGACTAGTGAAGGTCCATTATGACAAGGTTCAATGGAAGGGTAGTAACAATCCTCCCATAAACCATTGTGCATGCTAAGTAGCATTAACATCAAATGATAATTTAGATAACAAGGTCTTAAACCTTGTGTCATACTCACACACTCTCAGTAATTCCTTACTTTATGTCCTTCAGTGTTGCTATGCTTTGTTGCTTAAATTCAAGAATGTCAAATTCCTGAAGGAAGGTTGTCTTAAGTTGATCATAGTCAACCACCGCTTGTTGAGGGTCAAAATTTTGATACCACTTATGCATGCACTCCAAAATCATAGTTTCAAACTATGTGGCCTTATGCTTAGAGGAGGTAATGCCTCATTCCATCCAAATTAGTTCACATTTACAGAGATGCTCAACTACATTCTTCATACCTTGATATTATGGTAAGTGCAATGTTATTTCATAATACACCATAGTCAGTTGAGGTGTTTGAATGAGCAGTTATTGGGAACCTCCAGCCTTAGTCCATTGAGGAGGAAGTTTGTTATATCTTGTACCACCTCTTAGTCTACCTCCAATGCCTCCAATAGTAGTGCTTGTGATATGAGGCATGATATCCAGTTGATTACTCAAATTGGGGCCTGTATTCTATCCTTGTAAACCTAGTCTACCAGGCATCCCAATTTGTGTCATGGAATTCCCTTGAAGAGGGAAAGAAAGTGTTAAGTCTAAATGAGTGTCAAAAATGCTCAGCTTCAATATCCATTACTAGTTCAATTTTTTATTTCAAATTGTTTGTATCCCAATTACTTATGTGTATTTTATCTGACTTAAAAGCATGAGCATGCACTATGGTGTGAGAGCCTAGTTGGTTCAGACTTGGTTCCTTGGTTCCTATCATCTAGTTTGTTTATCCTTCATAAGATATAAGTGGTATAGAATGGGGCTTGAAAGTGATGGGGTCCTCATGTGTTTTTACTTCCCTACGACTCCTAACAATATTACTTGAGTTTTCATAGTCTCTTCCCATGCTAACTCCTATAATCCTTTATTGAGTTTCATCATACTTCCATTTTTTTAATGCATGTTGGCTAGATACCATTTTAAACCCACAATCTTCTACCAACTCCTATTCTCCCCTTCCAAATGTGTGGCTCATGCATAAGAGGATTTAGCTCTCCATTGGTAGAGTTTCAAGTCTAAGATCAACAAATAGCTTCTTGATTTCAAAAGAAAAAATCCTAATATAACAACCACATGGTTCTCAAAGGAACTAGAACCTGACTTCTTCAGGACATGAATAGGTAGTTACAGCATACTCTAAAATATAGTTATTCAAAATTCCTTTCCACCAAAAGTTGACTTCTTGCATCCACTAAGCTCCAAGTTTTACTAAATATCTTTACCATTCTAGCATCCAAGACTGTATCCTTCCAAGGTTCCTTGATCGTCCTTGAGCATATACCGATAACCAAGTATGTAAATGAATTGGGACCTCTAAAAAGAATTTTTTGTATAGTGTAATATAGAGGTTCTACTCTACCCACTATCATGTGGAGATTCCTAGCTCAAGATAGGTAAATTAAAAGTTATATTCAACACTGGTAATCCATTCTTTTATATTCTCAAGAGTAATATGCTCAAACATTTTCCATGACTGTGCTTTAGTTGCTTTGGGTCCTGGTAAGGGAACCAAAATGTTGGGTTTTCTTTGATAATTCCAACTTCAGCACTAAATTCTATCCCAACAAACTAGCATTTTGGACCTTTCACACAAGATTTAGGTCTTGTGCACTCACCCAAAGTGTACAGTGAAAGACTGGTTCTCATAGGTTTTGTTTCACAATGTCAATAACTTGCTCATATTCTTATCTTTATGCAAATTAAATAGGGATCATATAAATGCAAATATAGACTACCTTGATCCTTTGTGTTCTAGGTTTGATTAATATCACTACATAGAATATTGTCATCTTATATTAGAATCAGTTACTTAGAAAAGAAAATAAATATAGGGAAAACTCATATTTAAGTCTAATCACTTAACTCATACACCATCATTTATGATAAAACACAAGAAGTTAATAAAACATGTTATCTCATATAATAAGCTTAATCATAAAAAATGTAAATGTTTATCACAAATTCATCCCAAAAATCCATCTCAATAGTAATTTACAATAAGGGTATTTATACTTGTTTTTTCTTGACCAAGTGATTACAATCATTAATGGCATGAAGAATTGGCCAATGAAATCTCAATAGACTGAGAGTTTTGGCACTCAATAATTAGTTTTTTCTTAAAGACCTGGGCCTCTACACCTCCTATATTCTCACTCTATGTTATATCTTTATTGCCATGTGTTCATCTCCTTGCAAGCTAGTGAAAAACTTCCTATTAATAGGGTCAAGGTGACCCATATGAACCATTCTTTTAACTGCTCCCACTTTCCATGTGCTCCCCTAGTCTTCTGATTTTGTTCCAAGTCCTATGTCCTCAGGTTCCTCATGACTCATTCCCCTCTGACTGGGTCCTCTCATGTTGGTTCCTCTACACCATTGTCCTCTTATGCCCTGTAGGTTTTGCACCATGATGATTCTGCACATATTAGCTACGTATTATGGTCTTTCCATGCCATGGTCTTTCAGCATCGTGTCGATTCTATGCCAAAATTGACAACACTTGGCCAAAATTTTGGGGCCAACATTAACATTGTGATTAACTATTATTTGTGTGTGTTTATTTAATTTTTATTATTGTTTTATTGTGATTTGTTATCTCTTCATTTATTTTTGTTGGTGTTTTGTTGTTCCTTCATTAGTATATATTTATATTGTATTATGTCTTTATTTTGTTTGTTAGTGTTTTATTATGTTTTCATCTTTATGTTGTTGAGTTATTATTTTATCTATTATTGTTTTGTTATTCATTCATTTTTAGTACTTTGTTATCCATTTATTAGTGTTTTGTTGTGCCTTAATTTTCTATCTTTTGTTTTACTATTTTGTCTTGTTTTGTTTTGTTGTGTTTGAATACATTTCATAAACATTTTGAGTCTAGCCTTAACTTGTACTTGACTTGTTTACAGTTGTATTTAACTTGTTTTATTATTTATTTATTTTTCAAGTACACTTTGGTAATACACATGGATCTTGATTATTCATATCTTGATTTCATGTTGTTTAAACATTTGTTCTTGATTTACATTCTTGTTCCTAATTTAATCTTGATCGTTCATATCTTGATTTAAAGTTAGGTTACATTTGTGTATTTTTATTTTTCTCATTGCTTTTGTTTAAATGTAAATAGTTGTAACTTTGGTTTTTGTAATTTTTATCATTATCCTTAGTTATAAATATTCACATTTGAACTGGTCAAGTGCAAACAAAAATATAATGTTATTATAAGTTACTCATACTTATGATGCATAATTTTAATTTGATATAGCAAACACCAAGTGCTCCAATTCCAAAAATCCATGTGGCATCGAAAATCATTTTTGAACATAAGATATATCCTAGGCTAACTTTGGAAACAAACAAGACTCTATGCAAGACCTACATCTCTTGACATACACTATGAGTTTAATTGACTATTTATAAGACTAGTTTCAAACATGCATCTCCTAAATTAACCTCTAACATCTAGTCATATATGAAGCAGAAAAATACAAATACATCAACATTCATATGCTAACTAAGGATGTACATCTCGTGAAACTAGCATATCCAAAACATATCATAACTGGAGAAATATAAATTGAAAACATCACGTGATAATAAAAGAATATTATCAGTCCATGTATAAGTAGAAATAAGTAAAAATCAATGTCATAAATATCTCTCAAAATCATGTTTTTATACATTGTGAGAATATCTATACATCTCATAATACACAAATAAGAGCTAACAAAATCATCTCTGATCATGCTCACCCTTAGGGGGACTCTGCTAGAAGCTCTGACCCATCCCTAACACTGGCATTGTTGGTGGATGTGGTGGTGGAGGTCCCATGACTACCTTCTATATTGTTGGTTGTGTCACTAACCACTTTGACTTAGTAACATGTTTGGACCTGGAGGTCCAATTAGTCCACAATGATATTGTATACTCCCTATAGGAAGCCACCCTCTTCTCTAAAATAACTATCACCTCATATACCTACCTCTAATAGGCTATCTCATCCTTGGAATGTAGGACATCATCCTTCATGTACAAGTCATTATACTTGGCCACAATCACATCAACCAAGGCTCAGGTTGCTCTTGAACCTATGTTTGTCTTGCCTCGGTGAGCCTTATCTCACTCTTTTATGAGCCTCTCTATTCGAGAGGCCAATGTATCCATATCTACCCAAGAATAATCCTACTCACCAACCACTATTAATGTCTCTAGGTCTTATGTGGATAACTAGGCTTGAACCTGTATAAAATGTGCCACCTATCCTCTAAGACTAATAATATCTGCATCCCTGGCTATAATAAGACCTTCTAGCTTGGTAGTCTCCCCTTGGGCAGTCATTAATTATGTCTATAACCCATTCATAGTGCTCTATAATTCATAAATATCCAACAAGTGTGCAGTAATTTCCATCTAGAGTTTGTCTATCAAATCTTGGTCCTCCATAGACTTCCCTATGCTAGAGGGCCTTGCCCCTCCTGAACCTGTACCTATACTTGCACCTATGTTAAAAGGCCTTGACTCTCTTATACCTATCCCATATCACCCATCTCTAATTGGATCATCCCCCATATCCACATCCTACCCACCTAGCTCAACCAGCTCTATATCCTCTATCAGACCATGTTGTGCCTATAGTTGCACTACCTATAATGGTATATCATATGGTATCACTAGTTGTATAGGCACCTGACCCTATCACAATGTTAGGGCCTATCCTTGATATCTCCTCATCTTGAACCACCTCTGATGTAGGATTGGTTACTAGGACAATGGCCTTGTCAATCAGATAGGTCTCACCATGATCTACCATGTGGCATAAGCATCAGTGACCCCTATATCTAGAACCCCACCAATGTAATCCCATAACATATGGAGCACCCTACCATAGTCTAAAACCACCTCTACCCTAGGCACTAGTGGCCCCCACTCCCTGATCTCCCTAGTCATATGAACAAAGTAGTGAGGACCCTCTAGGACATCTTGTTATATGTCAAACTATCATTTGACTCAATCTAGCTTGTACCTCTCCACTACATGGTCATGGAAACCTATGATGTAACATAGAGTGATCATATACCCAATCATGAATAATTCCTCCACCCAAAGCCACTATGTCTCTAAGTAGGGGTACCAAATAAAGTCTTCATCCTCCATCTCATTTAGAGTTTGATAATAATAAGGTAAGTCCCCCAAGTGTCCTTGCATACCTGGCCCTATAAGGTACCATCCCAAGACAAGGGATCCTTTGGTCCTCTCTGGTATCTAAGCCCCACTGACTTCTCAATGGCTATGTGATCCCATGCCCATACCTACAGTAGTGTGTTTTGGCCTATGCTACAGACTCACTAATATGATATCATATGCAGGTCCTTGTACAACTGAACTAGGATCACTAGTCCCTAGGTAAACCATGTAATCTGATCAAACATCTCCTACACAACATCAATCTAACCCAATGGAAAAAACCATCCACTTTTGTCTGATAACAGAAAGCCACTGACAAGATTTATCAACACTACCACCTCTTTTAGAAACTATTCCATGTCTTGCTCCATATTTTGGGGGCCAAGCCAAATCCTCTAGTGAATCTATGTGTATACAATTGTCTATAATCTCTAGGTCTACTACCTTAAGCAATCATCTAATATAGCATGTCATCCAGTTGACATCCAAATGATCTCAGGTCCTCGTATCAGTACCCATAGAATTAGGTGTATATCCTCTAGTGTCATCATGGCCTCCCTAGTCAACAAATGAAAAGTGGAGGTCTCTGAATACCACCTCTTCAGGAGTGTTGATAGGTATTCCTTATCTACCTAATCACTAGAAATCATGCTAGGTGATACAGCTTTACTACCACTAGTATGCCCATGAGTTCATCTATCATGAGCCCCTATCACCATAAAACTTGGGAGCATTGATCCCATGATGTGATGACTCCAACATGCTCTTATAAATCAAACACAGGACATCAGGTCACTTATCTCTCCTATCATTCACACAATTCTTCTAATTTTGAGGCCCAGACTAATTATCTATGGGTCTCTCTCTCTTCTTCTTCTAATTTTGGGCCTAGATTAATCTTCTATGGGCCCCATTATATCTTCTTCTGGTGTTCTCATCATTGTTTTGGTGATCCCACCATTTTATAGGTCATTGTTGCTACTTTGCAGGGTGATCTCACTAAAATCAATGATCCCACCATTAAGCAAGTTGTTCCTATCAAATGACAAGGTGATCTCACTAGCCTTTATAAATTTGCCATTTTAAAGGGTGATTTCCACCCAAAAACATGAACTCATTAGTGTTATGGCGGCCTTGCATTTTTGACCCACTATCCCATCGAAAGGTTGGTGAAATTATTGATCTCATGGTGATTCCACCATTTTCACAGGAGAACTCACCATTTTCCAAATTAAAAAATTAGTGAGATCACCCACAACCTACTTCTTACACCTAATAAATGCCATAAATGACCAAATTAAATACAAAAAAAAGGTAACTACCAATTCTCTGCTCCCCCATGGTTGTTGATACTCTCTCATGTGCTCTCCAAGGTGACAGTGGTGTAGGATGTTGGCCATTCTTCTTAGCTCTCTCACATAAAAATCTCAAAGCTCTGAATTTACTATAGCTAGGGTGAAAATGAACTATTTTTACCCCCAACAATTAAAATATAGCAAATTTGTCAAATTTTAACCCCATAGGCCTATATTTGAACCATTTTATCTCTCTTGGGCTACTATTTTATCCCTCTTATCTATTTTTCCTTTTGCTTTCTTTTAATTTCTCTATTTTTTAGCCTTTTTGTTGGAATTAATGTGATTATCATTTCTTCTGATCGAGGGCCCAAATCATCAATTTTTTTCAAAATTTTCATTTTCCCCTTGAGGGGGCATCATGGGCTACCCAAATGATGTTTGGGGCATTTCATAACGTTTTTTCTCCATAACTCATACAAAATTTGAAATGGAAAATAGGAACGAAGTTTATTTCTTTTGATTATAGTGACCTTTTCATTCTTTAAAAAGACATTTCTTCAACCAAATGTATCGCAACACCTTCTCAAATAGGGTAAAATATAGACATCCAATACCTATCACTATTTTGCTACAATTTTCAATCTAATTAATATCTTATGGCAATGCACAATCTGGGCCAAAATCACTAAAATGTACTAAATCATTCAAATTTATCATGTATAAGTGTTAATTTAGGCTAGTGTATCATTGAGTAGGGCAATGCATTTTATGTGATTATTATATTTTATTAAATAAATTTGAGTCAAATTGTGACCATGTAAAATGACACCTTAGACCACTAATTCAGTAGCACACATCATGTGCATGTGTTATTTCATGTCCATAATACCCTAACTGAGGTATTATTTTGTATGCAACTAATACCTTCTTCTGATTATACTCCATTCAAATTATGACTCGATAAAATGACATTTTTGACTAGGTTGATTAAGCATGCAACATATTTCTAAAGAATTTCATAAAATTAATCAAAGTCACTTAGGCAAATTAAACCAAATCAAGAGCCTAAGTAAAAATTCCATGAAAGTGTTGAATATCTATTTATTGGAAATTTCTTGTTCAATTATGCATCATCCCATGACATCATCAATGGGGTGTCATCCATAAGTCATTAATGGAATAAATATTAGGATTAAGCCCTACCATGCCTCATCAATGCCCCATTGTTCTACATATCAATGGTCATATTTATGGCTTGTCCCTTTAAAATTAAATTAATCTATGGCCACACATCTTGATCTCAAGATAGATGGTCATGGTCAATTCTGAACAATCTTGAAAATTTATAAATAAGTGAGCCAAGACCACCATTTTTAAGATTTAGTTATACAAACTTATTATGCAGAAATTATTATAGAAAATCTTCACCTATTTACACAAATTGACCAATCTTGTGAGCCTAAGCCATTTATGCACTAAGAAATGATGAAGGAGCATGTTACTCTTTATTGATGCAGATTCAGAACACTAAATATGAGTGAAATCATAATTTTTATCCACTCTTGGAATGAGGGACATTATATGGAAGGTTTGATGGTATTCCTTTCTTAAATAACTCTTAGAATTCACTAACACCTTTTGAGGGAGTAAGCTTGATGTTTTGTTATCTATATGCTTATTTATATATGTTTTATTGAATAATGTATGGAATAACACATCTCATAATCTTACTCTATAGTTCTATATTTGTTATGATTGAGAGATGCCATCTATGGAGAGAGATTGCATTGGTAAAGATGAAATTAATATTTGACACTTGCAAGCAAGGAGAGATGTAGTGAAGCCAAAGGGGTTTCAAAACACCTAAAGAGTTGTTTGATTATTACCACTAAGGTGTCAATTTGGAGATATTTTAAACTAGTGCAAGGTGTCAAAGAGGAAAGCAATAGTATTTAAAGATGACTCGATGATGAAGAAGGCCACTTGTCACCTTCCAAGCCAAGAAGAGGGTAGTTTTGAAGAACAAGATCAAGGTGTCAATCAAAGTTTGAAACTCTTACACCATTTGGAAGAGGATGCATCTTTAAGAGAGTAACATGTCTTTGGAGATCTTCTGAAACTATTCTTGAACTCTTACTTGACACTTGTCAATGGCTCACTTCTACACCCTTCTCTCTTTTGTTCTCATTTTTCTATAAATTAACTCTTGTTTGATTATGTATGTATCCTCCACCTAGGTAATGAGAATCCCTACCCATTTGTATGCCTTTGATCAATGAGAAACTATTGGTTTTATCTCCTTTTGACTAATTTTAATGTGTGTGTATGACTAGTTGATCTTGTCAAGTGTTTGCTTAGTCTTCTTTGGCATGTTATCCTTTTTTATCCCTCATATATAGTTTGAAATCTTCTTTGTAGGTCATGTGAAACATCCAAGTGATGTGTGAAAGGTTGAGTGAGTTGTCTACTCATTAGTGGCATTCTATGACCTCTTGATTAGTCCTCTTAGCCCAAACATCTATCACAACCTTCATATGAAGTGTTGATGTAGAGAGGCAGATTAGGAGTAGTGTTTGTTCAAGTTAGTCTCATCATTGATGTGCACATAAAATTGGTTGGTAGTAGTCAATTATTTTGGTGCATCACTTCTATTAGAGTATGTTTCTCTCTCTTTTCCTAACAAGTTGATAGATTAGTGAATGAGACTAAGTGATACATCAAGGGGATATAGCCTTATAACCTATAGATTCAATCCACCTAAAGGTCATCCATAGCCTAGGATTGTCTCCATGTTACCCCAAAGTTGGAAGGCTTGAACAATCTTCCAAGGGTGAAAATTTGGGTGATAACAGTTCTAGCACACTTGGTGGGACAAAGGTCCAAAGTGGTTGAAAGATTGTTGGTGTTGTCCTTTTATGTATCAACCTTTAGAGGCATTCAAAATCATCAATGGTGACTCTGAGCTCAATTAGATAAGTCTATCAACCCAGGCACTTATTCAAAGTAAGTTGTATCTTTAATTCACTATCTTGATGAGGTTCTTATGGTTGAGTTTGAAGTAGATTGAAATTTCTTTCAAATTGATGAGGCATATCAAGCCTATGGTCCTTTGTATCATCCATATAATTAGCCTTATCATTCTTATAATGATCCATGCTAGCATTTTGATGATTCATATCAATATTCTAGTACTCCTTATCAACCTCATTATGACCCCAATTATATACCTCAACATCCTTATCAAGATTTTTACCCTCCTTACTATCAAGATCATCACTCTTATTCTCCTTATGAACCATATCAATCCTATGATCAAACACCTCACCCACATGGCTATGGTGATGCATATGAACAACCTTGTCTTCAACCATGTTATCCTCCTTCCCCTCCACTATTTTTCCAAACTTATCAAGATTAAATGGATGAGATGGAGAATAAGTTATTAGCATGTGCAATAAGGGTTTGTTCAACTTATCAATATGAGGAATTGATTGGGTTGTTTCAAGTTGTATCTATATCTTCTAGTGATCCATTAGAGAGTAATTTGTGTACATTTATATTAGATAAGATAGGGACTTGGGAGAGGCAACCAAGTGAATTGTATTAGATGTTTTAATATCCCTCTTACATTCCTTATCAGCATTCTTATGCTCCTTATTCTCATGAAGTCATTGACTATCCTCAAGAAGAGATATTCCTAGAGAGTATAGATAAACAAATTGAAGCCTTGGAATTAAAAGTCATAGAGCTTGGGTCAAGCCTAGATTTAGAAATTGAAGCCAAAGAGGATCTTGTGTCTATTCAAGGCCTATTTCCCTCATTTCCCCCTCCTCAAGAACCTAAAGCTTTTCCATCTTGGAGGTCTATCCAAGAAGGTATTCAAGACAAGAATGAGGTGGTTTTTGAGAATAATGAGGCACTCATAACACAACTAAATTTTCTCTCTTTTCAAGAATTCTTAGAAGAATCTTCCATTCTAAAGACTTCAATTTACAAAAAAGCTCCCTCAATTCCCAATCTAACTCATGAGCATATCTCTTGCCCTCCCACCATTTCCCTTATTGTGGAAAAACTTATCCTATGGGAGGTAAATAGAGAAGATCATGTGGTAGCTTCAGATGATGAAGATGATTCAAGTGTGTATGAAGAAGAGATTTTCATTAGTACTCCACTTAGAAAATAAAACGACAAGTCAATTTTTAGAGATGATGTTCTAGAAGATGGCCTTGTTGGCATGCTTGAAGAGGAAAGTCCAATTGCATCTAATATTGTTGAAGTTGTAGTTGATCTTGATATATAGGACACCTCATCTAAACAAGTTGAGGTCTTGAATGAATTTGAAATGGCTTCAAAAGAGGTTAAAATTGAATAGGTTGACTCTAAATTACAACATTATCAGACAAAGGAGCTCAAGATTATTGATAGCCCCATAGCTATTAATGAGAAAGACGAGGATGTTATTCAATTTGGTCCCATTCAAATTGACCAAAGTAAGGAGCCAAAAGAATATTGGTAACATTATCTTGAGTCCCTTCAAGAGATTGAAATCCATTTCAAAGGTAAATTTTTTATTAAAGATCATGCTCATGAGAAATTTATTCAAGAAACACCCATTGAAGACCATGATGTAGCTTGGATTGAGTATGAAAATCTCCTTGAAGAGCTTTATGAACTTGCAGCAACTGATAAGTAACATGATGTCACTCAAGATGTCATGGAGGCACAAGAATAATGCTTAGATGGAACAACATTAGATGAGGTTACAATTATTCTAACAATTTAGAATAGGATCACTTGTGAGGTTCTCTTCAAGATCAAAGAGAAACATGGAGTGGGTCTTGAAGTAAAAGATTAATATGTGTTCATATGTGATTGGTTTATTATTGTTACTTCACTTGAAATCATACTAAAAGGATTGACAATTGATATGAGGATGAAGCTAACAAGAACAAGGTCCAAGAGGCAACTTGCCTCATGCCATTTTCCACCTCATGGAGTAAAAAATATTAGAAACTTTGGCTTTAATCTAGAAGGAATAAAATGTGTTTTGGTTAGTTGTATATGCTAGTTGCTTATGGGTTCTCTTATTTTCCCTAAGTGCCTTAGCACAAGTGTTTGTTGTCTTGTTTCCTTTGTTTTGTGTGTTGTTCTTATTTTGTGTGTGTTTAGAGGTCAAGTTAGTTGTATTGTCTTGGTCAAGGTCTTATCAGGTCTAATATTGAGTGAAAGTGAATCCATTGCCCAATGGAAGGACAAGGCTATTGGTTTAGTAATCATTACAGGCATGTTACCCTTGTGAATCACTAATTTGTTGACCATTTTTTATCCCCAAGGTAAAAAGGTCAAACCCTATAACAAAAAACTTGCTTGTCATGTATTATCAACCTTGTTCATAACCCATTCCATGCCTCATGAGGTCTTATAATGATCTTTTGAGGTCTTGTTAGCATAAATTAATGTTAATTTGACAAAATAAAGGTATTGTTTAATGTTGGTATTATGTTAATTTAGTCTTCACCATGGTATGAAAAGTGGTTCCAAAAGGTGTCATAGGTCTTTAGGTTTATTTTCAAGTCACATTACCCATTCATCACTTTACATGGACATTTAATACATGCTTAGAGGAATTAAGGTTTATTTGTAAAGTTTAAGGTAAAGTTTTATGCAAAGGAAATTGCATATAACTAACTCCAACATTTTTCAAAGTTGAAAAATATGAATGATCAATACAATACACTTTAAAAATTTATTTAAGGAGTTATCTAACTACCATATATGTCAGGAATGTCAGACCATATCAATTTTGCAAGTTTAACCTCCAAAAAAGGTAGTTTCAAGCACTTGTACATACTTGGGAGATCCACTTTCAGGTGAAAACACTTCATAGGTGTATTTTCAGATTATGCAAGTCAAATTCATGCTTGGAATGAATATAGAGGTATAGATAATGTAAAACATTCTTCCTTTCCTCTATCGATCCCTTAGACATCTCACAAGGGTCAATTTCAAGTGCTCATTTCATATGGTACAGCTGGATTTGAGACCTAAAACTTTTTCCATATGATGGGTTCATAATGATATTCAAATACATGGCCATAGTCATTAGTTTGGTTTCCCCTCTTTTATGAACAATCACGAAGACCCCAGGGTGCTCTAAAATTGCCTACAAACCCCATAAGCTCATTTTTCTACTTGAAATAATAGTTTTAGACTGATTGGAGTAATGAGATGTTGTAATATTATCATTTATGTCAAAGGGAATAGTCAACATAAGTGTTTTTGAAGACAAATAGAACTACTGATGGAAGTGAATGGATCCTTAAAAAATTAACAAAATTTTTGGATGAAAATTTCCCATCCTAAGTATGGCATTTTTGAAAATGGATGCCTACCCATTTGAGGATAATTTTTTCTTATTCAAATGATCCATGAATAAGGGACCATCACTAATCATAACGGACCAACATTAAAATATTAATTTGTAGTAATAATTTATTAATGAAGGGCCCAATAGTAAAGAGATTTGAATTGCAGTAATCGAGTATGAGTTAAATTATTTTTTATGATGGTTTAATCCCCCAAACATTATATCATTTATTGTTTATTTTTTAAATATTCCACCTTGGGAAAATCCCTCCTCTTGGAGGGTTAATTATATTTTAATTAAAATAAAATTTTAAAACACACCTTTTTAGTGAAAGGGTGTCTCTTGGATAAGACACCACTCTTAGGTGAAGTTTTTAAAGGATATATAAGGTAAAAAAGATGTGGAAGTATTAAAATCATTTGATTTGATTGAAGATCATATAAGTGTGAAAGAGAAGGAAGAGAGGTGTTAGAAGTACAATCACTGAGAGGGGGGGTGAATTAGTGATGCTAGATAATCGAATTCCAGTTCCAAACTCTTAATCATTTATCACATACAATCATGAAGCATAAAAATTAACCATTATAATGAAAAAATAAGATATATCAAGCTCAAGCTCATAACACATGAAATATATGGGAAACCCTCTTAGGGGATAAAACCCACTGAACCCTATAAGATGGACTACAGTCCTATAATGACAAGATCCAATTTAGACCAGCAAAAACTTATCAAGGAACACCCATCCCTTAATTTAGTGAGACATTAATCCCACAAGGATCTACTACCCCTATCTAGCTAAGCACCCACAACAACTAGACCTTTTAGGAAGTTTCACCTTGCAAGGAAGAACCAACCCGATAGGCAATCAGGTACTCACCCAACTACCTTGAATAGATCATCTTGAACACCTATTGCTACTTTTTATTTGATGATGACCACCTTTGTTTAAACTCTTCACCTTCACTCTTTCACCCAAACAGTCTCAAGGGCTCACTCACTCAATCTTCCTCTTCTAGGCTCATGTCTAATACCTATGTATCTACCTGCATTAACTTGATCAGATAAACATGACTGATCTTCTTTTCTCTCTGATGGTTCTCACTAAATTTTACCTTCTCTTTCAAAGATTATCTACCTCGCTTAACTCCACACTTCCTCAACTAGCACAATTAGTCTAATTAGACCTTGTACTTATACCACTCTCTTCCTTTGACCCATCTTAGTTGATCAGTATGATTTACATATTTTAACCACACTTAACATAGGTTCATACACATGTTATATGTGAGAACCACACTCTTCATAGGTCGTTCATTACCTCATTAGCCCCAAACCACCATTAGGTCTTGGTGAGACCTAAAACAATTAGGCTTTCATACTCACATGTTACATGTGAGACTACTTGTACCACCTTCATCCTTTACCAATTCTTCAAACACATCAAACCTATTTCTAATATCCCCTTTCTCACTCTCATATGGGTCCATGCCACCTGGAACACCAACTCAACACTTTAGCCTACCAATTAGGTATCCTCGCTCTTTAGGCCTTCATATACATAAAACACAGTCTCAAACTTCTAAAGTAACTACTCAAATATTTCACATATACATATTATTAGATCACATGGGTGAAACCTTTAGGACCTTTTCAATTCCTTCATGTGCTTTAGATAATTCAACACAGGCTCTAAGCACTCAAAATAACTCTCTCAAAATGGCCACTTAGACTGGTCATATATAGCCAAGTTATTTTGACTCTCCATATCTAATCAAGGGCATATCATGAAAAATAATGCATTATTATAAGGATTTAATACTTATTCAACATTTTCATACTCATTTTCTTCTTTAATTCTACTCAGAACCCTTCCAAATCACTTCTACAAAGTGGTCACTCAAACTGTCTATATCCTCTAACAAACATAGTCAACTTTTAGACATTTTTTAATACTAAATATGGATTGGTCAAACCTAAAAAATCCTCATATATGGTTCTAAATGAGTATACAACACTCCCCAATAATTATTTTATCTTAAAATATTGAAATACCATCAAGAACAACTCAAATATCCTTCTTAGGTCACTTACAGAACATGGTCAAACCTTCAATCAACTTTAGAGATCAATATTTACAACTTTAAAAATATTATAATCAACTTTGATAGATGTGCCTTGAAGTCCTTTTCAACTTTTCTTTTTACACCAACAATAAATTCATCCTAGATCAAAAGATATTCATAAAATACTACAAACTAGTTTTTTCATTGTTAAATTCAAATACCAACGGTCACTAGTTAATGTAAAATCATCTGACACTTATATTTATCTTGTTTATATTTCACTAAGCTATATTTGAGAATTGGATATCATCAAGTAAGAATTAATTAAGGTGATGTGTGGAAAACCGCCTTCAAAACAAAACATGGATTGTTTGAATGGCTTGTTATACCTTTCGGGTTGTGTAATGCACCGGCTACATTCATGCGATTGATGAATGATGTTTTTAGACAGTTCCTTGATGATTTTGTCATATTTTACTTAGATGATATATTTATTTTCAGCAAGTCTTGGGAAGAGCATGTGATCCACATTAAGAAAGTCATGGATGCATTACGATGGGAAAAACTTTATTTAAAAATGTCAAAATGTGAGTTTGGCAAAACCTCTTTGATATACTTGGGTTACATTGTAGGACATGGTAAATAGAAAATTGATCCTGAAAAAGTGGAAGTCATTGTTAACTAGCCTACACCCACTAATACAACTGAGGTTATAAGTTTTCTTGGTGCAGTATAGTTTTGAAGAAAATTTATTACTCAATTTTCATATATTGCATAACTTTTGCATTGTTTGACAAGTGTGAAACAAGTCTTTCAATGGGAAGGCAAGCATCAAAAGTCTTGAAATAAAAGATAAGTACTACTCTGGTCTTGGCACTTCTTGATATACAACAACCATTTGAGATCGAGATGGATGCAAGTGAATATGCTATGGGAGCTATTTTAATTCAAGGTAAGAAACCAGTTTGTTATCATTCTGAAACTTTTCCAAGTGCAGTAAGAAAATATCCAACTTATGATAAGGAATTTTATTCATTAGTTCAAAGTGTTAAAAAATAGAAACATTATTTAATGGGCAAAGAAACAATAATGAATACAGATCATCAGTGCTTACAATATCTCTAATCATAAACCAAGCTACAATCGTCTAGATATTTTTGTTGGATGGGTTTCTTACAACAATTTCATCTTGTGATTAAGTATAAAAAAGGTATTCAGAATAAGGTTGCAGATATGCTATCTAGGCCTCCTATGGTTGTGGAATCTATTCTTTTACAACATGGTTCTTTATCTCATGAAAGTTATAAATAATAGTATGTTAATGATCTTGATTTTTAGGATGTATATAAAGACTTGATGAGTAGTAGACAAGTAGAAGAATTGGACTATCATGTACATAATGATCTTTTGTATCATTTGGTTAAACTTTGTATTCTTCAAAATGAGAGGGGACACATGATTAGAGAAGCACATACTTCTCTTATTTTTGGTCATTTTGGAGTTGCTAAAATAGTTGCACATTTGAAAATGTATTGTTACTGGCCCCATATGCAGGAACATGTTGCCAAATATATTAAGGGATGTACTCTTTGTGTCACAAGTGAACCTAGTAACAGGAAACTAGGAATTTACACTCCTCTACCTATTCTTACTCGCCCATGGGAAAGTATCTCCATGGATTTTGTGGGGGGTTTGCCTATGACACAAAGAAAACATGACTATTTATATGTGGTTGTGGATAGATTTAACAAGATGTGTGTTTTGATTCCTTACACTAAGAATATTACTGGGGAAGGCATTGCACACTTGTTCTTTAAACATGTATGGGTTCATTTTGGGTTGCCTACTTCAATTAATTTTTATCATGATTCTCAGTTTATTGGGGAGTTTTGGTCAACTTTATGGGGACTAATGGACACTAAATTAAAAAAGAGCACTGCATTTCATCCACAAACCAGTGGGCAAACAGAGGTTGTGAATCAAACTGTGATACATTTGCTTAGGGGTTATAGCAATAAACATCCAAAGTTATGGGATGAACACTTGTGTTACAACGTGCATATAACTAGACACTTCATTCTTCTACTATGAAATATCCATTTGAGGTTTGTTATGGATACTTGCCTAAATCTCCTCTAGATGTTTTCTATGGACCGGATACAGCTATTGGTGAACCAAAAGAAGCCATTTGAGCTAAGAAGTTCATTAAACAAATACAACTCATACATTAGACTATTCATACTCAATTATAGAAAAGTCAAGCCAAGTATAGAGCTAGACATGACAAACATCGTGTTGATCACCAATTTGTTGTAGGTGATATGGTATGGCTTCACATCAGTAAGGAAAGACCGATAGGTGAAGGTAAAAAGTTAAAACCTATCCGGTATGGTCCTTTTTAGATTACGGAAAAAATTGGCACAAATGCTTTCTGATTAGATTTACCATCTTATATGCATATTTATTCAGTTGTAAATGTGGAAAATCTAAAATTATATGAGCCTCCAATGATAACTGATCATGATGAAAGTGTATCCATTCCTTTTGTTGATGATTTTGCTCTTGAATATCTAACAAAATTGCAGGAAGATACTATTCTTGACAGCAATGTGTAGACATTGCAAAGAGGTGATGTTGAGTATCTTCATGTTGTAATAAAAAGGGATGCACCCAAACAAGGCCAAATGGATGGAAGAAGAAAGGGTGAGGTAGAAATACCCTCACCTCATTACCAATTAATTTCAACTTTTGGAGGTCTGAAAGTTCCCAGTGGGGAGGAGTAATCTAGGTGGATCAACTATAGATCTTTATCTACCCAATCACTCTCTCATCATTGGATCTTCATCTATCAGTTTAGATGCTCATCATTGGATCTTTATCATGAAGATTAAATTCTCACTGTATATCTTTTATGTCAAAAATTTGGCTAAGTATGGAAACTTAGTTAACTCTACCTAAGAATCCAACTTTGTACCTTAATAACTTTTGTTATGCACCATGTCTAGACTTGAAATTTGAACCACGTGAACACCTTTCATAAGGGAATCCATCCATGTATCAAATTGGTCTTAAAACCTTCACAAATGTGAAATATTATGTCATCAAATTGATTAATTAGTTTTATCTATCAAGACGAGTACTTGAGCTTAGATATTCATATGATTATTCTAATGAATTCCATTCACTTCCATAAGCACTCTAAGCACTCATAACATCCCATAGGGTCTCTTAGATCATATGCATCCAAACCTACCTTGTAAAAATTCATTCTCAACCTAATCATCATTATGACATCACCACTTTGTCATTACCTTTGACATCAATGATAACATACCTCCAATAATCTCCTCCTTTGTCATTTATGGCAACCTCTTCTTTTCTTTCTCCCCCTTTTCCATTAATTAAAAATTGGACTAAACAACCACCAAGCTCCCCTTAACATCATGTATGTATTCAAATATACTTTTAAGTGCTTAGGATACTTACATACTTTCATGCATATGAATCAATTTTTCCCCCTTTCACATACACCAATCTAAACATGGGATTTTCTAATCCTTAGACCTGTTCATCTATAGAACACACAATCTCCCTTTGTCCATGCATGAAGATTCAATAAATTTTCAAAAACACATGACTTGGTTTGATCAAGTCATCACACAAATATGCTTGAAATCATAATTGTAGCAGACATCTTTATATC
This sequence comes from Torreya grandis, assembly GCA_037957365.1. Taxonomy (NCBI): domain Eukaryota; kingdom Viridiplantae; phylum Streptophyta; class Pinopsida; order Cupressales; family Taxaceae; genus Torreya; species Torreya grandis. Next base: position 7,927,213 of record JARHVA010000071.1, on the reverse strand, counting down.
CCCACTATGATTGAGGCATCTCGTATATGCTTCCCCTCAAATCAAACACATCTCTCCAAACCATTCAAGATAGTTATCTCCCCCTAACTCTTTACTCTATAACATCTTCAATAGATCTCCTTTGGGTTTATAAAACAAGTTTTTCAAACATTATCCACACACAGTCAATGATCTTATGAAAACACCAATAGATATCATATCTTTAGAACACTATGAACTCCATGGCATACATAACTTAACATTTAAAGAACTTGAGACCATCTTCATGATATCAAAAATATGAAAACAAATTCTCCTCATACTCCATATCAACCTTTCCTTTAGTCTCTATCACTTTGACTAATCAATTTAAGCAACAAAAATTGATAAGTTCTTAACTTCAGAACCAAAAAACCTTGAACACACTAGAACAAGATCAACACACCTTTTTATGCAAATAGAACATTTTGATAACTCACCATCCTTGATTAAACACCTAGAAACCTCCATCCCCTATTTACAGACCTTACACACACAACTTCATTCTTCACCATTTGACTAACTAGATCATCCTTCAAATCACTGAACTTCTTCATGTCCTTTCATAGTAATCCAACACATCTTTTCATGACCTTTTTGTCCTGAAACATCAATCAAAAACTCAACTAACATCCACCATGCTTCCTCTTGCTAACAAGTGTCTCCTTGAAGCCTAGATAGAGACACCCCTTTGATATAAAGAGACTAAAAGTCTCAAAACTCAGGAGACTCCCATATCTCCATACCTTTATATGACTTGAAATTTTTCCTTGTCATCTGATTGACTTTGATGGATGCTTGACTTCATTCTTTGATTCAAAATTTTCAACAAATGATGACAATATATGTTTTAATCTTTATTTCATGTTTGTCATAGAAAACAAACCATCTATGGTCTCAATCTGATCTCTCTTAACATATTTAGGTCTCTATAACCATGTGTGACCTCTTCCTTACACACTAGGAGCTCCACACACCTTTTTTTTCTTTGAAAACTCATTCAACCTATTTTTGCAATATCTATCAATGTGACCAACTTTATGACATCTAAAACAAACAAGATCATTTATACCTTTTACTTGATGATGATTGTGATATTCCTTTGATTAATTTCTTCTCCTCTTGCACTTTGTAGCTTGTCTTCTTTCTTGTACTCTAGGAGCCTGATTGAACTTATCTTGACTAAATGGTCTTTTATTGTAGAACTTAGAAATGTGACTAAATCTATGATAATTATCACAAACAATGTCTTCCATACCTTTTTCTTGAATATGGTAGTGATCTCCCTTTGACTGATTGCTTCTTATTACAAAGTCATTTGCCCTATGACCAACAAGATGACGAAAAAAATAATGGTCCATAAAATATTTGACATACCTTGAAGCATTTGGTTGTCTAATTAGATTCTTCCTTTTGCTCTTGACCTAATCTAACTTGTTGTCTTTCATTCTACCATCATCTTTGTCTTGTTCTAATCTCTTTTGTTCTTCTTCAATCTTATTGTTGACCATTTTTACCATAGATGAAAATGGGTCAATCCCCTATAGTCAGAATCTTGTATAGGGGATTTTTATCATGTCATAGGGTATTTTGTAGCTCATTTAATATTATTTCATATGCCTTTCTATAATCTATCTTTGGTTATAGTCTAGATAAGTCTTTATGTCATTTAGTGTCTTAGGGGTCTTTTTAGGATCATATATGCAAGTGGCAGGTTTTTAAGGATCCAAATAGGTTCATGGTGATCAATATAATTCAAGATCATAGAGAGGATCCACATAGGCCCCAAGGAGTCCATTTAGATCTGTAAAAGTTTAGGAACAAGTTTTATGAATTCAAACAATCATCAAGATGTTATGAAGACCCAAAATGGACCAGTTCACTTGAGCATTTTTTATCTTTGCACAGAAAGCCTCATGTGACCATCAAACCACACATGACCAATGTCTTTGGTTCCAAGATCACTCTCTACAAGTTTCATATTTTGATGAGTCTTCTATCTTGAGATCCAAAACCTCAAAGTTGAGCTATTGAGTCTAAAGGGCCAGGTCATCCTGCATGTCACATAGAAATGATCAGACTAGCTCATTTGAACATTTTTTTATCTTCATATACAAAGCCTCATGAGCCAAAGGATTCTAGCACCATGGAGCTCTTTGTGCCTACACCATATTCTAAAATTTTCATACTCACATGAGCTTTCTAGCTCAAGTTATGGAGTTTCAAAGTTGGTCACTCACAATAGGATGTTCATGAAAGAATCAAATTCAAGCCTCAAAGAATAGCCATTTAGATTCAAATGATCAGTGACAGACATATGGACATCATGTAAGGCACATAGGTCAGCTCACTCAAATGCTTTGAAAACACACATAAAAATCTCCTAGAGCTAGCAGATCAAGTGGGCACAATCCTTTTAGCATCAAGAATATTTCTTGAAAAATTGGTACCTCCATGACCTTTGCACTTCCATATTCGAGCCTCCAAAGTTGGTCAAAAAAATGGGAGACATTTGCACAAACATTAAAATAAATCTTGAACAAAAAAAACCATTTTGACTTTAAATTTGATAGTCATACAAACATCAAATACGATCATGTAGATATCAAATGATGAGAGTGTGGAAATCAAATTTGAGCTTGTGAAGTAGCCATTGGATTTCAAATAGTGGGTCCCAACATATCTAATGGTCCACATTGCATAATACATCTTGATCTGATGATATAAGATGAATCAAAGGGTCAAAGGGATTAAGAGGCCACTACATGGAATAAGCATATGAGGCCATAGACTGATAATTAGATCCTAAAATCAATGCATGATTGACATGTGGCATAAGTACAGAAGCTAACAGTCTAACAACTAGACCCTAAAACTAATGTGCATTTGACATGTGACGCAAGCTTAGATAAGATTAACAAGTCAAAGGTAGATCAATGACTCATTCTCATTTGTATTGAGTAGGATCAATGGTATGTAGAAAGTAAAAATGATAAGATCTAACAGCAAGGATATATAAGGCCAATGGGAATAAAGACAAGTTAGATCATTTTGTTTGGCCTGAGCAATCTTCGATCAGCAAGGTCGAATCAAAGGGCAAGTTTTTGATCAAAATGAACAAAGGTTTTCAGGGTCATTGATCTACCACTAGATCTTGGCTAAATGCCATTAAAGGGACACATTGATGCAGTGAGATTAAGGGACATATAATGGCCACCATTAAAAATCAACATGGACCACTAGTTCAAAGATTTAAGGGTTGTAGTGTTGTTTTATGATTGTGTTCACTTTTTTTAGAGAAGGGTCCATGCATATATGAATCCTTAGTTTTTATAGTAACATAATGGGTCTATTTGGACCTATTATAATCAAGAAGGAAGGTTATATAGTCTATAATTCCCCATTAATATAATGACTATATGAAAACCAATAGTTTGAGATTGGTTTTCCTTCTATAGTCAACCTATGTGTTGGGTGAATATTTTGTCATCAACTAACTGATGGCAAAATGGGTATATCAACCACAACACAAAGAGATAAATCTCTCCTCTAAGTAAGGGGAGGCTCCCTATAAACTATAATATACTAATATAAATTGAAAATACACTTAGGGGTGAGATCATACCATCCATCTCTCTTTTTTCAGAAATGATGTTCACAAAGTAAAGGTAAATTCCTCTATAATAACTGAAGGCATTTCTCTTCTTTCAGATATGATGTTCAGAAAATAGCAGGAAGACTTCTCGGGTAGTAACTATAACCACAATAAACCCATGAAAACACAAAGTCTTTCATTGTTTCTCCTACTGATTTAAGACTAAAAACACAGTAGAATGAAGTGCAGCCCAAAGTCTCCACCTAAAATTACAACAGAGTAAAAGATTACAAAGGATAAGGGGAGCTCAAAGTCTCTCCAATATCCTTTACACTGAAACACAAAACACACAGACTAAAGACAATTATGGTAGCACAAAGTCTTCCACAATCAACTTCATGACATCTTCTAGATTATTTCCACTTGTTCTACTTATTTGATTAAATGGACAATACTATATCTAGGAAAAAGACATAAGAATAATTTTCTAGATAACATAAGCTATTTCAACATAAAGTCTGAAAGGTCACTTACTTTCTCATTCACTTGATAAAATATGATTAACAATCTGAACTCAAAGTCTCAAGAATGCCTTTCAATTTGGGCAGAGTTTTGCTTTTGATAACTGAGAGATCCTCTTTCTACAAACTAAGAGATTACAATATATAACATCCAAAAAAAAACTTTGGTGCTTCTTTTCACAAAATGACCCATGTTGTATTCAATGCATTGGACAAGGGAAGTTCTATGCAGGGGCCATGCTGGAGCAGATTACCAGCCTTGACTTTGGCATTTTAAATCATCTCAAATATCTCTTCCAAAGCATGGGCTGCCTGGTCCTTTTTAAGATACTTACATGGCTGTCCATTCATCTTTACTCAAACAAAGAAAAATAGGTTGTGCTATTAAATGCTTGTGCTCTTTAATATTCACTTGGTGGACTACTCCACCTACTGGAATAACTTTTCTACAGATATTTCTAAATTCTCTATATTGTTTCCTCTTTCCTTGTTATGTTTTGTCTCTTCCTAGAGATTTGAGCTCTTGGGGCTATCTTCTCGCTTTCTGCTAGCTCCTTCGGCTCCTTCCTTGGCTGGTCACTGAGTTTGTTCCCAAGTCTGTGCCATTTGAAAATCAATAGTTATTTCATTACCCTAAATTTGACGTCCATGAAGATGTCACTAGTTGCTTGAACTATTTTGAACCTTGAACCTTTGAACCTTTCAGAGTTCACCGGTTCAATGGTTCAAAGTTTAATAGTTCACAAGTTTGGCGATTCAATGTTTTGCAAAGAGCTGCATTCACTTAGTCTTATTTAGGAGTTCAATGTATCTTTGAACCAACTATTGGAACATTTTAATTGAACCTTCTTCTGTAATCTTTCGCTTGAACCATTCACTCAAACTTTGAACTTTAAACCCTTTAAACTTTGAACTTGTTGAACCATTCGGAGTCAATGGTTCAATGGTTCAACAGTTCAATGGTTCATTCCATATCATTGAACCCCATCCTTGAAAATTCTTGCTTGAACCTTGGTGTTGAACCATACTTATAATTTTTAAGAAATGCCTTAAGTATTTTAGAATTTTCTTTTGTGAAAGCCCGCCTTTTGAGCTTGTGATTTCCTTCACTGAAAAGGCTTGTGTAATTGAAAAACTTGACTGCTCAAAACATTATTGAGAAAGAAAGAGAGAATTTTGGCCTATAGGACCAAAATGGTCGATATGTTGTCCACAAAAACAAGTGACAAATTTTGGGAACAACAGCTGGTTTCAGTTTGGGAACTTTCATCGATTGTAAAAATGATCAAAGGGAGTAGAATCCAGACTCTAAGTGCCTTCATCTGTGTCATTGAGCTATAGAGTCATGCCATTGAAAATAGAAAAACACCAAAAAGTAAAATGAACAACACAAAATAAACAAAAACTATACATATGTATAACTGGACTTATCTGATACTTCAAGGATTGAAGTGCTTTAGATGCTACCCACTGTGAGGCAGTGAAAATGGCATGTCGTCTTGATATTTTAGCAAGAAACTATTTTCACCATTGAATCAATGAATGGTAAATGGACCTCTCCACAAGAAATTCAATTTTCCATGCATTCTTTTTGGTTCTCTCCTCTTGTCCCACAACAAGACTTGATCTCCAATCTAAAAATCATGAATCCTTACTTTTTGGTCAGAAAGTTTCTTTACTAGATTTTGATGTGTAGCAATACGGTCCACCACCATAGTTTTCTGCTCATTTAGTTCAGTTAAGCACATGATCCTCTTGTCGATAAAATTTTCAAAGGTTTGATCTTTGACTGCCTTTGCCAACTTTAGTGCTGGTAGTTCTAGGGTGCTTGGTATCTCCACATTCAAACTATACAGAAGTTGAAATGGTGACATACCTATTGCCCTCTTAAGTGTAATTTTGTCTACCCATAGAGCATCAAACAATGCTTTATGCCAAGTTTGTTGATTGTCATTTACTAGATTCCTAATAATGGTCACCAGGTTTTTGTTGCTTGATTCTGCTTGACCATTTCCTTGTAGATAATAGTCAGAAGAGTGGGAGAGGATAATCCCATGATAGTAGCAAAACTGGGTAACCTCATGAGAAGAGAAACAAGTAGCATTGTCTGTTATAATCTTGGTTGAGACTCTAAATTGAGAAATAATATTTTTCTTGAGGAAATTACATACCACTTTTGAAGTAGCATGCTTGACTATAATGGCTTCTACCCACTTGGTAAAATAGTTTGTGGTTATGAGAACATAGTCATGTCTACAACTTGAGGACGGGTTCATGGTGCTAATGAAATTAATACTCTATTGTTGAAATGGCTCTTCGATCACCACCGACTTGAGAGGTAATGCAGCCAACTTGGGTTTCCCAACAAACTGTTGACACAGCTCACACTTACGTACCTAAGTGTATGCATCTTGAAACAGAGTAGGCCAATAATACCTAGCTCATAAAATCTTATGAGTAGTCACAAGTACAGAAAAATGTTCTTCATAAGCTAAATTATGGAAAGACTCTAGAATTTTACTCTATTGCACTTTATCCACGTAATGAACAAATACCCCTCAAGGCTCCTCTTGTACAAACCATTTACCCACAAGACATAGATAGCAGCTTTCAATTTAGCAGTTATCTTTTTTTTATGAGACAGGTGGATAAGACACTCACCATAGATTAAAAAATGAGCAATATTAGAATACCACTCATCTATAATAGTGACAAAGAGAACTATAGACATGTCTTCAACTTATGTTTCTTTATATCCTATTTCCTTTGGTATGTTATCAATAATTAATTGGCAGAGACCTATTCCCCACACAAGCTTCATAGGTTTGATAACAAGATCAAACTCTTGGATTTTAGCAATCTAATTGCCCCTTTTAGTTCTAAACTCTTGTTGAGTTAAAATGGACTTTACTATTGTATGAAGAACCAGAGCAATAGTATGTGAATTTAGGATGTAGAAATAGAATTATTTTACTGCCTTAACCACGGCATAAGCATGCTTCTCCATATTTGAATATTTAAATTCATGAGCTTTGAGAGGACAACTCATGAAAGATATAAGAGATTCCACACCTTCTTTGTTTTTCTGAACCAAAATGGCTGAAAGTGTGTGTTCAGAAGCATAGTCGTATACCATGAAGTCTTTGGTATAATCTAGACAAACCACGATCAGGACATGGGTGATAGCTTCCTTGATATCTTCAAATGCTGACTTGACTTCTTTAGTCTAGTGAAAAATAGTTTTACCCTTCATCATGTCAACAATGTGGTGAGTCTTCTCTATGAATTTAGGAATGAACCTTCGTAAAAAATTCACCTTTCCAAAGAAAGAATGAACTACAGTCTTACTAGCAGGAAGAGTAAGCTCTTAGATGTATTTGACTCTTTATGAGTTGATTTTTATGATTTTTCAGGATATAATGTGATCGAGAAGTTTCCCTTCGATAAACCCAAAAATTGATTTCTTAAGATTAAGGGAAATGTCATTCTATCAATATCATTTCAGCACTTGTTGTAAATGATGCACATGATCAGGATGATGTTTAGAAAAGATGGTCAAGTCATCAAGATGTACCATAATGAACTTCCCTATTTCATCTTTGAAAGCAAGATCCATTACTCTCTAGAAGGTGGCACCAGCACTGATCAAACCAAAAAGCATTCTATGATATGCAAATGTGCCTCAAAGTGTAGTGAAAGTGGTCTTATGTTAGTCTGCTTCACTGACTTCAACTTGATTATACCCCAAAAAACCATCTAACATTGATGACATCTCTAAGCCAGTCACTATTTGTAGTACTTGATCCATGATAGGCAAGGGGTAGTTGTCCTTTAGAGAGGATTGATTTAGGTTTCTGAAATCAACACAGAGGTGAATTTCTCCATTCTTTTCTCACAAAAACTATGTTCGCAATCCAAGTGGAATGATAGATTGGAAAAATTATCCTCGCATTTAACATCTTCTAGATCTCAAAAAGAATAGTACCTGATATCTTGGGGTTGTACTACCTTTTGTTCCTGCTTGTGAGGCAATGACCCAACTTTCTAAAAGAATTTCATGCCAAATTTTTTTAGACCTGAGAGATTTCATATCATCATAAGAATATGCCAAAACATCAATGTAATGGCAAAGTAGAGTAATGAATTTGAGCTTTTCATCAAAAGTGCAACACTTCTTAATGTTGACCATTTTTGGATTTTCTTCTTTACTCAAATTTATTTGATCAAACTCTTTGGAGGAACTTGAATCTATTTATTATTTCTTGACAAATCTATCATGCTTATCAAATAGCTTCTCAAGAAAAACCAACCCTTTTAAAATTTTATTCCCTTTGAGTTGAATGAACTCTTCACCAATTTTTGAATTTGTTTTAGGAGCTGATTCCCATAGTGGAGATTCATTGCCTTCAAAATAAAACTCCTCAAAGCTATCCATCTGTTCTATAAAATCAATGATTTGGTTATCACCATTAAATACCTACTAATAGTTGACGTTATTAGGTACACTTGGTTGAAAGACCAGCTCAATAGTGTACTTGTTTGCTTCGAAATCTTGGTAAATAACCATGAAGGTCATAAAAATGGCCAATAAATCTGCTCAATCATTGAATTTTTTAGGCACCGTATAAATACTGAAAACATAAAAACTTTCAATATAGTCCTATACCAGATTGTGATAATGTAACAATCTTTTATTCTTGGTTTGATATAGGTTCCTCACCTGACAAATCACCAGTTCAACATCTCCTTGAGCATGAAGAATTTTAATGCCTTTAGTATGAGCAGCTTTCAATCTGAGCAACAAAGATTCATACTCAGTGGTATTATTAGTATTGCTAAACTACAACTTATACAAATAAGAGAAAATATCTCCTTGCAGAGATATCAAAATAATTTCAACTCTAGAACTGGTAGAAGAATAACTGCCATCAAATTTCAAAATTCAGACATCATTAGAATCTAATCTTCTCAAAGATTTCTCTTCGCTAGAGAGGGAAGATCCTTTTTTCCCTGAACTTTGCTCTACTAATTCTTCTGATATTCTGTCTAAATTTTTTGGATTATCACTTAGTAAACTTTCATCTAATGAAATAGAAATGTCTTTAGTGGATACAAAGTAGTCACCCATTCCTGAGAATTCAAATAAAATTTGAGCTTCAGGGTTAGATGTTTAAGTGACAATGTATTGACTCTTTCTCAAGAAGCAACCTTTACATGATGCCCTTGACAGGTATCCCCACCTCAGACAGGTTCATGTTTAATTCTCTACCAACATCCTTGAAACAATTTCATCCAAGTAGAATGCCATAAGAAGCTGGAACGTCGGCCATCAAGACTGTCATTTTAAATTTTTTTTCTAGAAAGGTCGTAAATTAAATTGGGCATCCTTGATTTGACCCAACAGTGGCACCTGTTTGTTTTCCATAGAGAAATATCTCCCAAAAGTTTTATTCAGAGTGAGATCGAGAGAGTCTACTACCTTGGCGTGCATAACATTGTCAGAGGCACCAGAGTCTATTATGCAGTTGTTCAGCTTATGACCATTTATCAATAGGAAAACATAGAACGGTTCTACTTTCCCAGGGGTAACATGAGGAGTAATGACGAGATTGTTTCAGGTGGATGTGTTCTTTGGGAGATCATGAGTCACCTTTGAAACATCTTGTCCTGTAGGGATGGTTTTATTCTTGATGCAATCAACCAACCTATCCAACTGCTCAGAGTTGGTTTTTAAGTATTCAAACTCAAACATTTAGATTTTGGTCTTCCTAGTATGGTAAATTATGTCAAATAATTGAAAAAAACTAGAAATAGAGGAAGGAAATCCATCATTCTAGTTTTTATAAGGTGTGGTACTAGTCTGAAAAACAAAAAAAAAAGTACAAGATTGCTTGAGGTACATACTTTTATATTGATCACTAGGTCTTTTGATTGGAAGGGCAGATAAGTCCCCCATTTAGCAATTAAAATTACTGGTCAAGATTTTTCTCCTATTTTTCTCTTATCAGCTTGTTGAGTTGACTAGTTCTGGGACTTGGTAAATACATCATATGATCCATCAAACACTTCTCCCTTACTTCTAGCTTCATCATGGTAATTTAAAAAACCAATGTTAGAGTCACCAGCTAATTCTTCTTCTCCTTTTGTGAAGAGATTAGCGTCATCTTCTTGATCAAACTCAAGTTGGAAAGAGGAATCATGTTCAGCTTCAAGATAACCAACTACTGAGTTAGGTGGTGTTACTTCAATGACAAGCCTTTCTTGTGAGGGAGGAAGATGATTTGGTTGCCCTTGATTTCTAGCAACATTGCCTTGATATGATTGGTTGAGAAACGTCTTCCTTGGTATATCTTGATAAGAAGGAAGAGCAGACATCCTTTGTGCCATTTGCTTTTTCAAAGCTTGTAATTCATTTGCTAGCTTTTTCACCATAGGATCAGTGGTGCCTATAGAAAAAATTTTAGAAGATGAAGAAGATTTATTTCTATTAAGATCTCTTCTTATCTTATCTGCAAGAATAAGATCATCTTCAACCTTAGTAGCCAAAATCTGAGCTTCATCAAGATCTATATGGCTAACCTGCCTCAACAGGAAACTCACTTTAGGAAGCTGAGAATTTATGAAGAAGCATTTAATATTTTTAGGTGTTGGCTGAGCAATTGTAGAAATCCTATTCCTCAGCTTATCAAATTTAGCTATGAAGTCTCACATAAGTTCATGAGGCTCCTTTTTCATTTGCATAAACTGAGCTAACAGGGCATGTGCATCTTTTACAAGTTTAAATCTAGCTTCAAACTTGGCCTTGAGAGTGTTCCAGTCAATTATAGTCTAAGCTTGCAAATGATAAAATGAATCTATTGTAGTGCCTTACAAAGTTTCTACAAATAGTTTGACTTCTATGTCTTCATATTCAACGCCTATCACACCAAAAGCTATGCAGAAGGCTATAATATGCTCATTAGGATGAACTCTCCCATCACCATAGAACTTGAGAAAATTCTTTCTTGAACTACAGGGTAGTTCATGTAAAGGTGGGGTTAGATTGAGAGGACCAAAGGTGTTACCCCACGAGCCTTGGGCTGCCATGATATGACAATGGAAAGAAGGAATAATAAATCTTTGTGGGATATGTATAGACAAAGTTCTACTAGTAGAGGAAAGAGAAGATTTACCCAGTAATAGAGACCTGACATTTGTAGGAGAAAAAATTTTGGTTCGCTGAAGGTGAGATGGTGGAGGAAATATATTAAAATTACTTTGTTGCACCAACTTAAATATATGGTTAACACTACCTTGAGCTCCCTAGCTTCGTGTGTATGGTGGATCTGCCAGAGTATAGAATGGAAATGGAAAAGAACTGAAAATGCTTCAATCTGAAGCTTGAGGATTCAAATTGCATGTTCTTCCCCAACGGAGTCACCAAAATTTGTTAGGTGAATATTTTGTCATCAACTAACTGACGTCAAAATAGGTATATCAACCACAACACAAAGAGATAAATCTCTCCTCTCAGCAAGGGGAGGCTCCCTATAAACTATAATATACTAATATAAACTAAAAATACACTCAGGGGTGAGATCATACCATCTATCTCTCTTTTTTTAGAAATGATGTTTACAAAGTAAAAGAAAATTTTTGTGTAATAACTGAAGGCATTTTTCTTCTTTCAGAAATGATGCTCAAAAAATAATAGGAAGACTTCTCGGATAGTAACTATAACTACAAGAAATCCATGAAAGCATAAAATCTTTCGTTGTTTCCCCTACTAATTTAGGACTAAAAACATAATAAAATGAAGTGCAACCCAAAGTCTTCACCTAAAACTACAATAGAGTAAAAGATTACAAAGGATAAGGGGAGCTCAAAGTCTCTCCAATATCCTTTACACTAAAACACAAAATACACAGACTAAAGACAATTATGACAGCACAAAGTCTGTCATAATTGACTTCAGGACACCTTTCAGATTATTTTCACTTGTTTTGCTTATTTGATTTAATGGACAAGATTGTATTTAGAAAAAAAAATATAAGAACAATTTCTTAGATAACATAAGTTATTTTAACACAAAGTCTGAAAGGTCACTTGTTTTCTCGTTCACTTGATAAAATATGATTAACAATCTGAGCTCAAAGTCCCAAAAATGCCTTTCAATTTGAGCAGAGTTTTGCTTTTGATAACTGAGAGATCCCCTTTCTACAAACTAAGAGATTACAATAGATAGCATCTAAAGAAAGACTTTGGCTCTTCTTTTCACAAAATGGCCCATGATGTATTCAATGCATTGGATAAGAGAAGTTCTATGCAGGGGCCATGCTGGAGTAGATTATCAGCCTTGACTTTGGCATTTTAAATCATCTCAAATGTCTCCTCCAAAGCAGGGCCACCTGGTGCTCTTTAAGATACTTACACAGCTGTCCATTCACCTTTACTCAAATGAAAAAAATAGGCCAAGCCATTGAATGCTTGTGCTCTCTGATATTCACCTAGTGGACCACTCCACCTACTAGAATAACTCTTCTACAGATATTTCTATATTCTCTGTATCATTTCCTCTTTCCTTACTATGTTTTGTCTCTTCCTGATGATCTGAGCTCTCGAGGCTATCTTCTCACTTTCTACTGGCTCCTTCGGCTCCTTCCTTGAATAGTCGTTGAGTTTGTTCCTAGGTCTGCACCATTTGAAAATCAATAGTTATTTCATTACCTTGAATTTGACGTTCATAGGGACGTCATTGGTCACTTGAACCATTTTGAACTTTGAACCTTTGAACCTTTCAGAGTTCATTGGTTTAATGGTTCAACAGTTCAAAGTTTAATGGTTTGGCGGTTCGGCAGTTCAATGTTTTACAAAGAGCTGCATTCACTTATTCTTCTTTAGGATTTCAATGTATCATTGAACCAACTATTTCAACCTTTTGGTTGAACCTTCTTCTAGAATCTTTTGCTTGAACCTTTTGCTCAAACTTTGAACTTTGAACCCTTTGAACTTTGAACTCGCTGAACTTGTTGAACCTTTGAACTCATTGAACCTTTCAGAGTTCAATGGTTCAACAGTTCATTCCATATCATTGAACCCCACCATTGAACCTTCTTGATTTAACCTCAGCGTTGAACCATACTTATAATTTTTAGGAAATGTCTTAAGTGTTTTGGAATTTTTCCTTGTAAAAGCCCGCCTTTTGAACCTACAATTTTCTTAACTGAAAAGGCTTGTGTAATTGAAAAACTTGACTACTCAAACATTTTTGAGAAAGAAAGAGAGCATTTTGGCCTGCAGGACCAAAATGGTCGACATGTTGTCCACAAAAACAAGCAATGGATTTTGGGAACAACACTATGAACATGGGGATGAGTTCAAGCATAATCCAATTGGATAAGAGTTGGCATTTCAAAGGATGCCATGAGGGCATACATGTGGACCCCAATGATCTCATAACTAGGACCAACTACATGAAAAGGACCCTTCTTTCCAATTTTACATGCATAGACAACTAGTTAAGAGTAATTGGCATTAGGACAAAGCTATAATATATTGATCCTCTGGTTGTAACTACATTAATGCTAGGATAATACTCTAACAACTTAATCTGGGAGCATCAATGAGGGAATAATGCAACTACACAACCACTTGAAGCAGCTTGGATTAATCAGGAGGCTTGAATGAGCACAATTGTAGGGGTATTTATAACTATGGTCCAAAGGAAGTTAAACTCATTTGATTCATTCCCACTTCTCTCTCTCTAAAATGCTATAAAAATTTTCCATTTTGGCCCTTATAAAGAGTTTCACTCCATGTATGGTTAAGCCCTGCTAGAATGATGTCATATTTTGCATTTAAACATTAATGTAGCTCTAATTTGTGAGTCTTGGAACAATTATCTAAGTGTGTAAGTTATGTATGGTGATGCAAAGTGGTAATTATCCACCCTTTCTTCTCTTATCCTTCCATGTTTGTGAAATAATTCATGTCCTAATAGGTCATATGAAATGTTGTCAAGTGTGTGAACCTTTATTTTAAGTGTACAATAAGCCTTAGTGTCTAAAAATAGCCTATGGTTCACTTACCTTGGATAGATCTCATGCACCTCCCCTCTATATTGAAATACTCATATTAGGACTCATATGACTTAGAAGTTAGCTTATGTGAATTGTTCCTTAGTGTAATAAAGTATGATGATCATATGGAATACATCTTGGTGTATCACCTCCTTAGAGTAGGTTGAATTCATACACTCTCTGACCCTTTTCCCCATAAGTAATCAGTTGGCATAGGTAAGAGTATTTCAAAATACATTCAAAGACCTAGCCCTTAAATCTAGAGGCTCATTTCCAATATAGGTACACCCACATACCTAAAAATATTCTCATGTTGCTCAAATATCAAATAATCCTGAACAACTCCTTCTAGGGTGCAGAATTTGGTGACAATAGTTCTTGCATGCCCAGTGGGACCCATTATCTTCAGGACAACTTGTCAATGTGAATGTTGGTCTTGACAACATCAACTATAAATTAGTATACTACTCAGCATTTGGTAACTCCTTCATGTTAAATCTAGTTCAAGGCATTTTTTGTTATAAATGTGCCCTCATAACTCAGGGTTATCACTAGGTCATCTTCTTCTAGAACTTCCAATCTTATTAACCCACCCATTCAGCTTGAAATTCCTCTTACAATTCAGTATCCACAGCCAAATCTGCCCTTTGAGGCACTAGTATATTTTGATAAAGAGGAATAGGTTGAGGATCTTGAAGATCTTGAAGAAGAAGACATGGTAGACCTCATGATTTTCATGCCTTCAATACTAATAATTTAATTCAACTTCAAGTATATGATGCCATTCCCCATAATTCCATGAAAGGTGTGCCCACATTCAATGGTGAGAGTCATATCACACCTAGTAAGCACATTAGAGATGTTTCCTTTTGTAGTTTCCAAAGTATTATTTGAGAGAACATTACCATTAGACTCCTTTCTATATCCCTTAAAGGGAAGGCTCTTGATTGGTATAGGATTCCAGAAGGTGGATGCATCACAACATGGGATGAGTTTAGAGTGTTGTTGACTTTCAGATTTAGAAATGAAAGTGACCATGCCTCTCTCATACATCAGCTCAATGTGATAAAAATGGGACCTAAAGAAATAATGCATGACTTCAACAAAAGGTTTTGGAAGAATTAGCATAGATTGCTTCCTCCCATGAGACCACCTGCTAGCTTTATGTTCCCTACCTACTTGAAAGCCATAAGGATTGAAATTATTGTCATGATTCAATCTATGGGATGATCTACTCTTCCCAAAGCATATGACCTTGTTATCAAAGATGAGAATAGTCTCATCCAAGCTGGAATATTTCCTCTGAAGGTTTCTATGCCTCCATTATATCATACTTTTGGTAATACTCTAGATGTAGCCCAAGTTCCTAATGCCAATACCGAGACTAAGGTTGCTCCTAAGAAAGCATTAAATAATGTTGATTGGAAAGCAAAGTTCCTAGCCTTAGAGGCTCAAAATAGGCAAGCCAATATGCAATAAAAATTTTATCATAATTCATATCCTTATCAATAACAATACGGTCAATAATATAAAAGAGGAAGAGGCTAATGGCATCCCAATCTCAAAAGGCCTGCTAATGTATACAGTCCTAACTCTACCACCAATGCAAGGGAGATGATACCAGTTCATAGTAATTTAGTGCATGGAGATGATTAGAAACAAGGCTAATTCATGGATGCCAATGAGAATAAAGAGCAAGATTTGATGACTCAAGGAGTAGTTACTCCCCTCCTATCAAATGAGGATGAGGTGATGATGCAAGTTAATGAAGATTGGAAACCTCAAGGAGAGATCTTCACTAATTTTATGGTTAAAGACACTTTTGTGCTAAATCAAGGAGCCTCTATCTTAGACAATACAAGGGCCAAGAGGAAATCTCTAGTAGGTGGTGGTATCATGCCCATAGGCTCACCCAATCCTCATGTAAGACAATGAGACATAGTTGCAAGTGTGATAGTTCCAAAAGCTTCTACATCTCCATCAAGTCAAAATATGGTAAGGTATACTCTTATTCCTCAAGTTCCAAGTAATTCTCTTCCTAAAATAACTCAAGATAAAGTAGGTAGGACTTCTTTAAACTTTATATAATCTTTGAAGAACCCTAAGACATCCATTTCTCTTTGGGATGTTTTCTATATGCCTAGTTAAAAGGAACTCCTACAAAAGCACTTATTTGCTATCCCTACTAGTGTCTCACCCCTAAATCAAAGTCATGGCCATGTTTCTCTTGAAAATTATCCTTGTGCCATTTTATAACCATCCACTAGGGCTAAAAAACCTCCACAATTTTACCTCACCCTCATCATAGGTGACAAGTTGGTGCATAATTGCATAGTTGATAATGGATCTTCTACTTCCATCATGCCCAACGTTGTAGCTCACAAGTTGGGCCTAAAATTTAGGCAACATATCAAAGTGTTCCTTCAATTAGATGGTACACCTACCAAGATAGTAGGACTAATAAAAGTCTTGAGGGTTTTCTTGCATGATTATCTTAGTTTTCCTATCTTACAAGACATAGTTGTGGTTGATCTCCCAGTCCACTTTGCAATCTACTTTTCAAGGGACTTCATATCTAAGATAGGTGGCTATCTCTCAGTTCAATAGTATTTCTTGGCCTTTAGAACAAGGTATGGGACCAAGGTGAAAATTAGGACACAACCCCTTGCAAGGTTCCATATTGAGCCTTACATTGAGACAAGTTCCAATTTGAATTATATGGCTCATGAAAAAAAGGACTCTACTACAGATGATGGCACCTCTTCCATGCTTGATGGTATTTCATATTTGTTTATTTTTTAATATGGAAATAATACTTATGAACATGATCCCTATGCTTTTGAGGAGGAAATTGATTTAGGAGTGTATTGTATACATGAAGAAGGAGTACCAACACATCTACTTGCCTAAGAAGAGGGTGAAGATGATGAGTTATGGAAGACATTTTTTATGGTTCAAGAAGTAAAGTTGGTGTAGGGGTAAACAATAGTATTATGCTTCATAAATATTTTATTTCAGTTTTACTTGTAATGTGGCTGAGTATGAAGGTTTAATTCATGGTCTTCAATGGGCAAGGAGAAAAGGAATCAAGAAATTGCAAGTATATGAAGATAGTGAATTGGCTATGCATCAGGTGAGGAATGTGGTTGCTACCAAGAACCCTTTGCTTAATTCATACAAGCTTAGGGTATGGGATTTTTTTGAAGACTTCAATGCATTCAATATATAATCAATCCCAAGGGAGTAAAATAGTCATGTTGATAGACAAGCTAGCATATGAGCTCAATTTGATACTCCAACTGCCATAAAAGAGGAGGGAAAATAGTCTCATATTAAGATCATTATCAGACCTTCTATCCTTAATAATGAAGTGTCTTGACAAGCATTTGATAGTGAAAAACATATTACCTACTTCTTGCAAAATGAGATTGAATTTTCTTTAAGGAATCAAAGGAGGCTCCACCAAAAATTAGGTGATCAGATTGTGCAACTAAGGAACAATAAGACACCTAAAGGTTTGGTGTGTTTGGAATTGTTCCAAAGTCTTAACATTAGGTTAGATTTGTTGGTAGGTTAATAAATAATATTGTTAATGGGGCATGCATCTTTTAGTAAATACACCCCCATAAAATAAAGTTACTTAGTTTTATTTTCAGGTAGTTTTCATGTTTTGTATTTATTAATTAGAACTACCTTATGGGTTATTTTCTCGTAAATAGTTGGTTATAGGATTAGTTGGTTTTACCAATCATGGGTAAAACTTTATATAATCCATGTATGCAATGTAAAAGGGTTAACGAAGTAAAGGCACCCTTATGTACTTTTTTTTTTAAATTTTAATAAAATACTTGTGCACTCGCACTAAGGGGGAACAAGGTTCAAACTATTTGTTCAAGGAGTTATCAGTGGTATCAGAGCGTGGCTTTGTCCAGCACGGTGAATTTTGGGAGCATTGGTGAATTTGAAAGGAAGGCAAGGTGAAAAGTCAAATTCACGTGAAATCAAATGGCATGAAATAAGGTATGCCATATAACGAAAATATCTTATTAGTTTAAATGTAATGTCAAAAATTTGAAAAATTAATAAATTATTTTAAATTTTTTTTTTTTTTTTTTTAACATTTAAGCCTGTGTATTTCTCATATACCATAATCTAGTCATTTTGGCCATTCATACTCCATTTTACTGTGTTTAAACTTCTCATCTGGCATTTAAAATGAATTTTTTAGCATTTAAATGTTATTAAATTCATTATTTTTTTGCAAAAATGAACTTATACGGCCTGTTTGCATTGTAAACAATTTTGTATTTTTCATCCATGATTGCCATTGTTCTCAGCCCTCATAAAATCCAAAAACACTTGAAAATCTTGTTAAACCCCCTATTTTGCATCCTCAAAGGAAAATCTAGAAAAAAATTGAGTTGTACGGCCTATGGTACGGCCTTCCAACGCCCTGCCTGCAATTTAAATCCATTTCCAGCAAAAACTACTTCAAAAATTTGCAAAATTTCAGCCAAAATTCATTTTTATCCTGCCTGTATGGATTAGTACGGCCTCCAGCAGTGAGAGCAGATGCAAAGAAATTTCCAAGAGCAGCCATGGCATCCTAGGCAAACATGGTGCAGGTTTAAACTTAGGAAAATAATTTTTTTCATGTTTCTAAAGTTTGTTATCAAAAATTTGCTTTGGATGGGTCCCACATGAGGAAGCTTGGTTGAGAAGACTGAAAAGGGAAAAAGTTTGGATTTATTTACATATATGTAAAAAGAAAATTATTTTCCCTCATAGACAAAATCCAGAATAATACAAGTTCCTGAGTATCATATTTTGAAAATGCTCTTAGAGCAATTGGTTAAGCTTATTTTGTAAAGAAGCTTGCAAGGAAGAGGTCAAGGGTTCAAATCCATTCTTTTTGGAGGAAGTTATTTTTTGCTTTAGATTATACTTTTTGTAAAAGGAATATTCCCTTTTAAATCTGCTTTTTGTATGCCTTGAAAGTTATGAAACGCATACTTATTGTATGGTGTTGTTTTTAAAATCGAAAAAGGGCAATTAAAATTCTATTTCTTTTACATTGTTGTGGCGATATAAGGGTGTAATTGGTGGAATAAGGTTGTAATTTGTCAAAATAAAGGTGTAATCATTGATTTTTGGTGAGGTTAAGTGCAAAACCCATAAAAAATTCTTGTTTTTATTTTGTGCTCTACGCGGAGGTTAAGTGAAAACCCCATTGAAGCAGTGTCTTGTACAGTGAGTGTGATATTTGTTTCATCTCTTTTGCATTTTGTCACACTTTTCTCTACTACACTTGCTTTTATTTCAAGATGCCGAAGATTCAAATTTTGCTTTCAGATGGTGATAGATTAACAATTTCCAATTATTTTGATTGGAAACGATTGATGGAGGCTTCACTAGTTTTTAATGAGTTATGGGATATTGTCAAGAATGAAAATCCCACATTGCCAACAGAACAGGCTAAATTAGATGTATTCAATTTGCGTGATTCTAAGGCCTTATCTCTCATTAAATGTTGTTATACTCATGATACTTATGTTCATATTGAAAATTCTCCTCATAGTTACACTGCATGGAAAACATTGTCAGATTTGTATGATAAGAAACCTAAGCATAAGAAGATAGATATTCATATGCAGTTGTTTACTTTGTCATTAGATGAAGATGAGGATATGGTAGAATATATGTCTAAATTGAAAAATATCACTACTGAGTACCTGAGTTTGGAAAACTAGATGATGACCTCATAGTCATTGCTGCTTTGAAAGGACTACCTGGGTCCTATAAAAATTTTGTTGAAATGTTGCATGTCTCTGACAAGATCACAGGCATCACTTTTGATAATTTGGCTAAGTTTCTCATTCAACATGACCTCTCTCTACCCAAGAAATCCAATAAATTTGAAGAAGCCCATGTTTTAGAGTTAAAGCCTAGTTCATCTTCATCTAGGCATCAAAACAATAGAGGAAACAGTTATAGAGGGGGTCGAGGTTACAGAGGAGGCAAATATCAAAAAAGAGGTAGGGGATATTCAAATAATCATCAATCTGACCAATCACATTCACATGAAACAAGTGATCGAGGACATGGTCACAACTCATATAGGGGCAGAGGTTGAGGTAGATCAGATATTCAGTGTCATAAATGTGGAAAATTTGGTCACATTGCCTCACAATGTAGTATTCCTTTTGATAAAATTCAGAGGCCACAAAAAGTGACTAAGTCTAACTCTACTTAGTATGTCGATCATGACTATGATGTGTCCAATAATGTTGCCCATGAATCTGCATTCACTACTTTGGGGCACATTGATTATATTGAATATGAGGCTAGAGATGAGCTCACAGATGTATGGGTTTTAGACACAGGAGCAACCAAACACATGACATTTAGGAGAGATTTATTTTGGTCTTTTAAGGAAGCTTCTCTCTCTCTAGTTACCTTAATAGATAAGTATATGCATACACCACTAGGACTTGGATCTATTCAGATTCTTCTTCTTAATGGGTCTATAAAATACTTGGAGGTTGTTTGGTATGTTCCCACTGTAGACACCGAAATCGTGTCGACTCCCCTGGTCATTCCCCGTCTTATTCTTCTTCGCTTATTTAACCCTTGTCGATCACTTGTTCCACCAACCTTGACCCTGGCAGCATGTAACAATGAGCAGAGAGCTAAAAGCTAGACTTTGTCCTCATTATGCATCTGCCGACGACAGTCTTTACCCGGCCGATGTCGCCGACGTCGGTCACTTATCGGCCGACGTCGGCAATCCTGCCGACGTCGGTCACCATCCCGTTATCCATTATCAGTTGCCATTTGGTTCTCGATCGGTTTCCCGAAACGGTTATCGAACCGTCTCTTGAAACCGTCCCCGGGCCTTCATCAGAATCAACCCGATCATTCAATCTCCTCTCCGAACTCTAGCGTCCGAACTCCAGCATCCATCAACTCCAGCATCCACCAACTCCAGCGTTCATTTTTCTGGCACTGCACAGGCAACTTCCACTATGACTTTCATCACGGCTTCTGACAGGTAAGTATTTTCTGTGTTTATTTTCATTTCTTCTTGATTATTCTTCGTGCACTATTTCTGTCATCCCGAAGCTTCAAACCCCCAGACTCGACCAAAAACCCCACCTTACTCTGTCTAAAACCTTGTCCCGACCCTGTCAAGACCTTCTGCAACTCGCCCAGACTCTGTCCAGAACCTGCCCAGACCGACGCCGGTCACTGCCCCGACCGACGACGGTACTTCAACCGACGTCGGCACCTTCCCAGACCGACGCTGGCACCACAGAGACCGACGCCGGCGACTGTGCAAAATAGTGCCGCTTATCAGGTACACATTTTAATTTTTTTTGTCATTTATTTCTATCATTTCATCTTTTATTATCTACTTTCGTCCAATATTACGCTTTTTATCAGTGGATTGATATCCTTCTAGGGAGTCTTCGTACTTCTGGGATCGGGCGTTCGCCTGACAACCCACCATATCTTTGACTAATATCTTTCCGTGTTTTAGTCTCTTTTTCGTAGGTGTCATTCCTCCACAGCCAAAGAGGAGAATCTTCTAACATCTGATTTCTGTGCGCTCGACTTTATCAGGTACTTCTAGCCTTGACCATTTTCTTTCAGTTTCTTATTTCTTCTTTGAATGTAGAAAGAAATTTTGCATAGAAACATTCTGGCACGCCCGGTGGGACCCTAGGTCCTCCTTGGGTTCTTTCTCTCTTTCTTTCATTCATTTAGGCGCATTAGGTTTCTTCCTTTTCGCCTCCTTTCGTCTCTTCTTAAACGACATCATAAGCAGAACTAAAACGAACATTTCTTTCTTGCACTTCTAGACTAGCTAAAACTCATATTCTTCGACTCTTTCTCCATTCGTCTTCATACGAACAAACATTTTGACTTGGACATTAAAACACTTTGCATTCATTTCTGTTTGCCTACATCTCTTAGACCACACATAGTAATTAAACCGCATATTGAATTAATCTAGATCACTTCATACACGACCAAACCACCTGCACAAAATAAACATTTGAACTTACCTGAGACAAGGCCCGACTGGGATTTCATCCCCCAGCGGATACCTTACCCGTCCCGATGACCCTACTTGGATTTCATCACCAAGGGGGAAGCCCACTCCGTTCTCTGGCAGAGGATAAACTCTAGGTGAGGTATATCTTGGCTAAGCGAAACCAGCTAACCACTGGAATCGTGAAGTGAGGGGAGCTTGCTCCTTAGCACCAAGCCACGTACCAGACCCTAACACAGACTTCTTGAGCACCATAACAAAACCCGAAACCTTCCATAGACTGCTTCTTCTAGGACCCGACTCACAAATCCAATCTTCCTCTACACACATTCTAAGGCATAAGCCACTATAATCCTAATAATTTACTTCTAGGGTTTTAGGATCTGCTTGTGTCTTCATCTTTTTGGTTCTTATCTGCTTGTTTGAGCTTGTGAGGACGTTCTTCCTTGCCTTGAATGGTTCTGACTCGTAGCCAAGCCAAGGCTCTAGTCGATCATGCGAGGCATCATCCTCTTCCGTCTACCCCGCCTACAACCAACCCTATAATGGAGTTCAACTCGGAAACTGAAAGAACTCCTACCAGACCATCTCCGACCCAAACGCCTATTATCCCAGAAGGGGACCAAGATTTTGCACGATTCTTGGACCTCAATACCACAGCCTTGCAATACTATCTCGCGAATAGCCGAACGCGAGACTCCTCGGGCAATCCAATCTATGGAATGCCGACTTCTCTCCTCGAAACTGCGGCCGTATCAACGGCGTCTGTAGTCCAACCCTTAGATACCCAGGCTGTTACCTCAAACAATGACCAACCTTTTACCAACCATCCAAGTGTGGCTTCTCCTTCCATCGTTGGGCCCACTTTCACCGGGGTTTCGGCCCCCAATCAATCTCAACCCACTCAACCACTTTCTACCCCCTTTCAAAACTTGGTCGTCTCCATTCCGCCTACCCTTACTCCTATCAACACTAGGGTGGCTACCCATCCATTGGCCCATGTTACCTCTAGTCAACCTCCCATGACCACATCAAACCTAGCCATGCCTTCCATCCAACCATCCTTAGTCACTTCTTCTGTCCCTATGACTAGTCATCCGTACGTTGCGCCCTTATTGGTACAACCGACTACGTCGTATACCTCTTCCAGCCTCTTTCAAGCGCCTTACAATTTAGGAGGCGCTCCACCCGCCAATTCGTCAGTAGATATTATCAAGATGTTGATGGATAAAATGTCCAACCTAGAGACTTCCGTTACCGGCTCGCGCAATACTCTCTCGTACGAGCAAATCTGCAACGAGCCCATCCATCCTTTTGTCCCCATCAGACCATATCCCAGCCAGTGGGAACTTCCTAAGTTTTCTCATTTCCAGAGCAAGGAAGACCCACAACAACATTTACGGGCATTCAGACACGCCTGTTACCTTATCGCCCACGATGATGCGTTACTCTTACGCACGTTTCCCATGTCTCTCTCGGGTGCTGCACTTGACTGGTACAGCTCTCTTCCCAGCCATTCCATCTTCATGTTCACTCAACTGGCCCAGCTCTTCCTCGATCATTTCTCCATCAATATCACCAAGAAGGTCTCCATCACAGACCTCTATTCTATCCGCCAGTTCGAGGATGAATCCATTGCTGATTTCGTCGCTCGGTGGAGGGGCCTTATCAATCAACTTTCATTTTCCTTACCCCAGCCTGAGCTTATTGAACTTTTCTCTCAAGCCTGCGCTAAACATATTTCTTCTACCTTGAGGGTTCAAACCTTTCGCACTTTTGACGAAGCCTTCACGATGGCTCGTAAACTTGAGTTACATGCCGTTGAGGAGAATAAAGTCAAGTTGCGGAGTAAGAATCCCAACTCCAAAACCAATGACCCCTCTTCTAAGCCTTCTTTGTCCAATTCTAAATATAAAGCTTCAGCAAATGCTGTGGTTATTAGATCTTCTTCCTCTTCACCTTCAACTAATCAATCTGAACCATCCACATCTATGAGCGCCACTCGTCAATTTCAGCAGAGATACATATAGCGACAGTTTACTCCACTTGGAGAATCATACGCGTCTGTGCTAGAAAAACTCGTCAAACAAGGGGCCATCAATCTCCCTCAGATCCGACCTCCACCACAATTTGATCCCTCACGCGCCATCCCTGCGTGGTATAGGGAAAATGACTTCTGTAACTACCACCGTGTTAAAGGTCATGACACGGGCAACTGTAAAACCCTTAAAAACATAGTCCAAGACATGTTGGAAAAGGGTGACCTCATCCTCGACAATCCTAATGCCCCTCAAACAACTGTTCCCTAATCATCCACCAACCCAAAACAACGTCCAGACCTTGACTGACAATACCCATGAACATAATATTCGAACAGTCAATACGGTCTCGCCCCTCATTTCTAACCAACCCCAAGAGGTGAGTTCATCCATCAGTCCATCACATGTGGATGAACCTCTTTCACCGGCTAGTTCTCCCTCAACTTCTCTCATTTTAGAAGATGCCTCGACCTTACCAGCACCGCCAATTTCACCATCTTCCTTCTTGCTGCCCATGGAAGACCCAACCTTTCCTACTCCTCGACCACAAGTGGAGGGCACTATCATCCCTGCCCTTTACCTGCTTGAGGAGCTTCATTCTCCAGTTTCTTCTCCACCTAGGGAAGAACCTATCTCTCCTTCGTCTCCAACCAAACATGAACCTGTTATGACTTCACCATGCTTTGGGCCCGAGACTACTACACCCGTCTCACCTTCAGTCCCACAACCGTCGACATCTTCTCAAGAGCCTAAACTTCATCCCGCATCTTCTCAGCCATTTTCCCGACTAGTGGAGAGACTCGAACTTCTCCCTTCTAAAAAAGTGGAACATCAGGGATTGTGGGACCGTCTCACAGCTCTTCAACAAGCCCGGGCCCTCTCATCTCATGCTGCTAATCCTCCCATGGCAGAACCTCCTAAGACTATCAACAAAAATCAGATTTCTGCCTCTAGACCATCTACATCTCCATCAACCTCATCAAAACCAAAACCCTCATCTACTCTGCCTAAATCTATCAAACCGCTTGGCGTTCGCCCCGTCTCCAACCTCACTCATCCACAAGTGAAGGTGGACTTAAACCAAACTTCAACTAATAGTAGTCTTCAACCTAAATCACAAAAGACTGCCAAACCACAGAGGCGAACGCCTCCTCTTCCGTCACCATTGCCCTCCATTTTGGGCCCGCATCCTTCAACCCTAACCAGAGTCCTTCCCATTCCAACTTTTAATCAAAACAGATTGCCTCTTTTGCTTCCTTTGCCGACCACTAGCCTACCCTCTCCCAAAAGGGCGATACCTCTCATGAAGAGTGTACCATCTCAGCCTGTCATCGCACCATCAACCCAGAAAGTGGTACGAAAACCCCCTCCAACTTTGCCCAATCAAAAGTCACCGACATCGCATACATCAATGAGCACGGATCCTTTAGTGGGTTCATACTCTTTAATCTTACAATGACTTTTGCAAACTTCTAGCATAACTCTTCCACCCATCAAGCCTTTCCAACCTCTCGGGTCTAAACCCTCCTGGTTCGACGACACGAAGATTTGTTTATATCATCGTACACCAGGACATGACACCGAGACTTGCTGTGCCCTCAAGGCTATCATTCACCGTTATCTGGAGAAAGACACTCTTCTCTTTGAGGACACTTTCGACCGCCCCCTGACTCCTTCTCATAAACCTTCTACCTCTTCAAATCCATTCACATCTCATCAACCAGTTACAACTCCTTCATCATCTTCACCTCCCATCTTTGAAATCAATGCCATTCACATCACCACTAGGTCACAGAAGGACAAGGCGAAAGAAAAAGCCGCCATTCCTTGGACCTACCCTTTTGTCAATCCACCTCAACCGCCTAAGCCTAAGATTTCTATCCTTGGCGCGCCTCAACCCTCCTCTTCTTCTTCCTCTTATGGACCAATCCACGACTCCATGTTGAAATAGCTTCACCAGACGCTTGTGAAGATGTCCCTCTATGATCTCATCCAAACCTCACCCCAACATCGTCAGGCCCTCATCCAAGCCCTACAGGCAGCGGAGGTCCAACCCGAGGATCCCCAGCCACTTGCTGCCCTTGTCCACTCCTTAGCCCCTATTGCCTCCATTACATTCAGCGATTCTGAGATTCCCACATCCAACACGGAAGATCAGGACGCCGCCCTCTTCATCACTGCCTATATCGATCGGACACGCATTAAACGTGTTATGATCGACGGGGGCGCTAGCATCAACATCATCTCCACCCATGCCTTTGATTAGTTGGCTCTTCCCAAGAATTGCGTCTCCAAAACTGATGCGATCTTGCGCTCTTTCAATGACACTACTGCCACGACCATTGGCACAGTCATCCTTCATATTCGCGTTGGTCCACGCACAGTCCTAGAGCTCTTCTACATCATCGAAGGAGAGTTCTAATACAACATCTTGCTAGGCCGACCCTGGATCCGCGCCATGTCCTGTGTCCCCTCCACCCTACACCGTTGTGTGAAGTTTGAGCATGACGGAGAAGTCCACACCATTCCTGCTGACCCTTCGCCCTTCAAAACATGCAACACCACCTACCGTCCAAACGATGTCCTCATTCCTATCAAGCCGTTAACCCCGGCACTGCCTCCATCTGCGGAAGCTTCGACCAGTTCGCAATAGGCGGTTGCCCTTACACCTCCCCTTTAAGCGATAACCACAGACCCCATGGAAGACGTCTTCCAAAGACTTTCATTGGGAGAATATCACTTGCTGGCTTTAGACATGTTCCAAACTCCACAAGAGTATAGACACCTTCATCACAGCCCCAGCTACGACCATCAGATAGGGATGATCATACCTTATGGTCCCCCTCACCTTCGCACCAACCTCGTCTATGGGGGGCTTAATCAAGCTCCTCTTGACGGTAATCCTCTTTCTTCACCTCAACCTTTCACATCAGATTTCTCATTTCTTGGCAACCCCGCCTTTGCACACACTTACCTTTACAGGTGTGCATGGAAGGGTTTTGGTTTTGGACGCTATGAGCAGGGCTCCCATCAGCCTATCCAACCGCTCAATGATGACGACGCCAAGAAACGGTATGGTCTGGGATATCACGACCCCACTCAAGACCCTTTAGACCTTTGTCCTGAACCAATCCTTGACCAATTTCCTCCACACTCGCCTGTTTCGCCCCCTTCACCTACGGAGTCAGTGGTTTCCATTCCTCTTAGTTTTTTTTTTTCCATAAACACCATCTGCCTGGACCCCTTGACTTATCAGCTCAATGGGGTGTCCAAATCTCTCCCTCTCATTCTTCCTAGCATGATCGAAGATGAGTCGGCAACCATTCACACTGTTCACTGCGTTGACGATGACGCCATTCTTTCTTACATGGGCGTTGACGATTCTTTCATCCAGCGCTCCCTCCCTTCTGAGACCCAGGTTATGTTAAATGAATCAACCATTGACATCAACCTTCCTTCTTCTGATGTTCCTCATGTCTTAAAGATTGGCCAATCTTTAGACGCTCAGGAGCAACTTGACTATACCCATTTCCTCCCCGACCATAGCAAGGCCTTTGCCTGGACTTATAGTGATATGCCTGGCATCGACCCCACCATCGTTACCCATAACATTGTCACCAAACCAGAGGCTAAGCCTGTCAGGCAAAAGCTTCGAAAGATGCATCCCCGCGTTGCCCTCCTTGTCAAAGAGGAACTTCAGCACCTCCTTTCTGTCTCCTTCATCCAGCCCATCGACTATCCACAGTGGGTCTCTAACATCGTCCCAGTCACCAAGGCAACTGGGGGGATTCAAATCTGCACAGACTATCGCGACCTCAACCTAGCCTATCCCAAAGACAACTTTCCTCTTCCTAACATCGACCAGCTTGTTGATCTTACGGCCGGCCATGAGATGCTATCTCTTATGGACGGGTTTTCAGGATACAATCAAATCCTGATCGCTCCAGAAGATCAGCACAAGACTACTTTCATCACCCCATGGGGGACTTTCTGCTATCGAGTCATGCCTTTTGGCTTGAAAAATATAGGCGCCACTTATCAGCGCGCCATGACCTACATTTTCCATGATCTCCTTCACAAAATCATGGAGGACTATGTGGATGACCTGCTCGGCAAGTCCAAGCTTCGCCGTGACCATCTGACCATTCTCAGAATCATCTTTTCTCGTCTTCTTCAGTACCATGTTCGTCTTAACCCCAAGAAATGTGTTTTTGGGGTCCTCTCTGGCAAGCTTCTTGGCTTCATTGTTTCCTTCCGTGGCATCGAGATAGATCCCGCCAAGATCCGCACTATCCTCGAAATGCCTCCCCTGACTAATCTCAAGCAGCTTCGCAGTTTGCAAGGCAAGCTCCAGTCCATTCGTCGCTTCATCTCGCAGCTTTCAGACCGCTGTCAACCTTTTCATCATCTCCTTAAAAAAGACGTCATTTTTACATGGGATAAGAACTGTCAAGAGGCTTTTGAAGCCTTAAAACGCTATCTGGTCTCTCCACCAGTCCTCATTCCACCTAAAGACGACCAACCCTTCTACCTTTATATTTCAGCCACTCACCATTCGTTAGGTGCCATGATCGCGCACCGAGATGAACATCACCGTGAGCAAGCTGTTTATTACATCAGCCGAACACTGGTCGACTATGAAACTCGGTATACCCATATCGAGAAACTTTGTTTGGCATTAGTCTTTGCTGCTACTAAGCTTCGCCACTATCTTCTTAGTCACAAAACCTTTGTCATCACCCACACCGACCCTCTCAAGTATATGCACTCCAAGCCATATCAGAATCAACGTATGGCTCGGTGGCTCATGCTGCTTGCTGAGTTCGATCTCAAATTCATCCAGCAGAAATCTATCAAGGGGCAAACCATCGCTGATCAACTAGCAGATGCCCCTCTTCCTGACAATCAACCTTCGCAGTGTGAGTTCCCTGACGAATCTATCGCTGCGCTTTCCTCCGATGACACCACCTATCAAATGACTATGTTCTTTGACGGTTCCAAATGTCAACTAGGTGGGGGTGCTGGGGTTATTCTCATTCCACTCGAAGGAGAGCCCATGCCTCTGTCTTTTAAACTCGACTTTGATTGTACCAATAATATGGCCGAATACGAGGCCTTAATTTTGGGACTCCAGACCGCCCTTTCTCTCAGCATCAAGTCCATCAACATCTTCGACGACTCGCAGCTCATCGTCAATCAGGTCAACGGTTCATACCTCTGTAAAAATGAAATTTTACAAAGGTATAAAAACCGTGCTGACTTTCTCCTTGCATCTTTCGACCATTTCCTCCTGCAGACTGTTCCTCGATCCACGAATAAGTTTGTTGACACCATGGCTTCTCTTGCTTCACATATCCCATCTTCCTCATCTGCATCTAGACTTTTTGTCACCGTGCGTCGTGTGCCGTTGCCTTCATATATCTCTCCTCACATTTATCATGTCAACACTATAGACCCTAGTCCACAAGATGCTTGGTATAAGCAATATGTAGACTTCTTATCTTTCTCTGTCATTCCTCCCAACCTCTCTAGTAATGCACGACGAGCTTTTATCAAGCGTACCGCTCGCTATACCATGCTAGGGGGTCTTCTCTATAAGCGAGGCTTCGACGGCCTCCTTCTTCGCTGTCTCACCTCCACTGAAGCATCTCAAGCCATTCAACAAGTCCACGACGGGATTTGTGGCGGACATTTCAGTGGGAATTCGGTTGCCAAGCGCATCCTTCGTCTGGGCTATTATTGGCCTACCCTTCATCACGACTGTAGCCGACTATGTTCGGCATTGCATCAAGTGTCAGCAGCACTCTAACTTGCTTCATCTCCCCAGTCACGCCTTACAAATTGCTCAAGATTTCTGGCCTTTTTCTCAATGGGGTTTAGATCTCATCGGTGAGATTAATCCTCATTCGTCTCTCCGTCATCAATCCATCATCACAGCCACTGAATATTTCACCAAGTGGGTGGAAGCCATTCCTCTCGTCTCCACAAAAGCCGACAAGATCGTCGACTTCATTAACACCCATATCATCTGTCGTTTCGGTGTCCCTCATAAAATCATCACCGATAATGGCAAGTCCTTTAAAAACAAAACTGTCCAAAAGCTATGCGACTCCTTCGGCATCAAACTCAGTTTCTCTTCGCCTTACTACCCACAAGCAAATGGACAGGCCGAGGCTTCCAACAAAATTCTCACCAAAATTCTCATGAAAGTGGTCAGTGACATAGGCAGGGATTGGCACATTCACATTCCCTTCGCTTTGTGGGCCTACCGCACTAGCATCCGAACCTCTACGGGTGCTACCCCTTTTTCTCTCATGTACGAAACAGAGGCTGTCTTACCTCTTGAAGTACAGATCCCGTCTCTCCGCATTTCTCTACATGATATCCTTTCCAATGATGACTTTCGTCAAGATCACTTAGCTCAGCTTGAGTTACTTGACGAACGCCGTCTTGCGGCCCTTAATCATCTCCATGTCTATCAACGTCGCATCAAATGCACCTATGACAAAAATCTGCGAGAACGAGATTTCAACATCGGAGACCTCGTCCTCAAAGAGAATCAACACGTGACTAATATGGAGCGAAGTAAATGAGGCAAGTTTGCTCCTAATTGGCTCGGACCTTTTATTATCACGCACAAGTATGGATCAGGGACTTATCATCTGTCTTCTCTTGATGGATGCCCAGAACCTGAGCCTCTTAATGCGTTGCATCTGCGACCGTTCTACTGCTAGTTGAGTACTCATCCACTTGACACTTAACTTGAGCTCGTCCCTTGAGCAATCCCCGTCCTCTTAGTCCTCTTTCCTTTCAACCCTTTTCCTCTTAACAATTCTTATAACCCTTTTATGTTGTATGGATGCTTTGTCCTCATAAAAGGGAGCCCTTGACCTTCTATAATCTTGTCCATGACTCACATTTCTGTCAAAACAAATCAAGATGTCACAATATCCATGGTCACTATATCAATATCAAAATCAAAAAGCAGACTGCTCTCTCGAAGGACAGCTGTACTATCATTGCTGTAATTAATAGACTGCTCCCTCAAAGGACAGCTATTCAAAAGCCCTTTTATTAAACAAAAATCTAGACCACTCCCTTGAAGGATGGCTATGACTAATCTGGCAATAAACAACACTATTTTAGAAGCTTCCCGCATTGATCAGCTTCACAACCTGACCACTAAGCAAATGACATCTCTCTGCAGGCTTCCCGCATTGATCAGTCTGCGCTTAAAAAAAAAAAAAAAAAAATTGAATGAGTCATGGACTTGACTTATAGTTGTCTCAGGGTCTCCTATAAAAAGGGGCATCATTATCTCTGCTCTTAAAATGGGTTACCCTTCTTCCTCATCCTATCACCTACTCAAGGGACTTTGAGCTCACTTTAATGTCTAAGTGATTCGATTACCGCTCTAACATAACCACGGTCAACGACGTCACGCATGAATGGGGCTCTTGGTTCTCATAACCCCTATCTATGCTATCTTTTTGGTCCTTGTCAATGAAAGAGCAATATGCTTTTCACTTCTTCTACACTTTGGTCACATTCACCTTCATCACTTGTCAATCGACTCAACTCAACTCTCTTTTCAGACCATCAACATGACTTAGCCTATTCATCCTAGTTTCTATAGACACCAATACACATGGAAACTATCGACTCGCCACAATTTATGTTCAGCATAAACCAATACTTGCTGAAGCATAAATAAACCTCAATTCATTTTTAGCATACATCCATCACGAATATGGAATATTGCTAGGGATGAAAAACCCCTCAACCAATGTTGCAGAATACACCATTTGGAAAAGGCTGCAACATCTTTTTTCTTCATCATTTCATCATAACCACGACCAATCTATCAACCATTTTAACCACCTGTCTACCACTCGGACCCTTTGTCTGAACTACATTGGTCTGAGGCCCTATCACCAGGGCTATGTAGGCAGCACTCAGTTGACATGGGGTCTTCTGAGGTTAGCTCGACCATTCTCGTTTGTTCGTCTCTCTGATGGACAAACCTTCTTTCCTTCTTTTAACCATAACCTTGTCCTTGACCACGACCCATTTTATCCCTTTGACCCTCCCTCCCTTCTAGGGAGAACTACATTGGCCTGAGGCCCTATCACCAGGGCTATGTAGGCAGCACTCAGTTGACATGGGGTCTTCTGGGGTTAGCTCGGCCACATCCTTTCGTCCATTCCTCCCCTCGACCACCAACCATTGGAGATCATGCCTATCTCCTCTGACCTCGACTACTTCCAAGACATTGTTGCCTTGGTTGTTTTTGCATGTATGCTACCTCATGACTGGTTAGCAAAATTGTGCGCAGACCTTTTTGGACCCTCACAAGTATAGGATCGCAAACCGGTTGATCCGCCCTACTTGTGACTTTTTCATGTTTCTAGGAGCACTTCTTGAGCCTGGGATACCTGGAACACGACGACCATTTGGAGCTTCAGCTTAGATTGAGTGACCCGATCAGCAGACGACTAAATGCTGGGGCCTGGTTATTTCAATTTTGGCACTCCTCGACCCTTAACCTGTGACACTTTTGACCTGACCATCTCGTGCAGTGGTATGCGCACAATCTTGACTTTTGCAGTGTTCACCCTCACCCCTTTTTCATCCACTCTTTATCAAATCAGCACTCGATTCTCGGTTCCCTTCCCTCGACTCCTGCTTTGAGGGGGAATACCTCATCCATAATCGGGGCAACCTATCTTTTTCCTATTTTGTCTTGCAGTTCATTCAAACAACCAACAAGACGAAATCAACCTTATCCCTCACCTGGGGCAATCACTCTTGTTTTTGTCTTGCAGTTCGTCAGAACAACCAACAAGACAAAAAGGGGCAAATGTAGACACCGAAATCGTGTCGACTCCCCTGGTCATTCCCCATCTTATTCTTCTTCGCTTATTTAACCCTTGTCGATCACTTGTTCCACCAACCTTGACCCTGGCAGCATGTAACAATGAGCAGAGAGCTAAAAGCTAGACTTTGTCCTCATTATGCATCTGTCGACGATGGTCTTTACCCGGCCGATGTCGCCGACGTCGGTCACTTATCGGCCGACGTCGGCAATCCTACCGACGTCGGCAATCCTGCCGACGTCGGTCACCATCCCGTTATCCGTTATCAGTTGCCATTCGATTCCCGATCGGTTTCCTGAAATGGTTATCGAATCGTCTCTCGAAACCGTCCCCGGGCCTTCATCAGAATCAACCCGATCATTTAATCTCCTCTCCAAACTCCAATGTCTGAACTCCAGTATCCATCAACTCCAGCATCCACCAACTCTAGCGTTCATTTTTTTGGCACTGCATAGGCAACTTCCACTATGACTTTCATCACGGCTTCTGACAGGTAAGTATTTTTTGTGTTTATTTTCATTTTCTTCTTGATTATTCTTCGTGCACTATTTTTGTCATCCCAAAGCTTCAAACCCCCAGACTCGACCAAAAACCCCACCTTACTCTGTCTAAAACCTTGTCCTGACCCTATCAAGACCTTCTGCAACTCGCCCAGACTCTGTCCAGAACCTGCCCCGACCGACGCCGGTCACTGCCCCGACCGACGACGGTACTTCAACCGACGTCGGCACCTTCCCAGACCGACGTCGGCACCACAGATACCGACGCCGGCGACTGTGCAGAACAGTGCCGCTTATCAGGTACACATTTTAATTTTTTCTGTCATTTATTTCTATCATTTCATCTTTTATTATCTACTTTTGTCCAATATTACGCTTTTTATCAGTGGGTTGATATCCTTCTAGGGAGTCTTCGTACTTTCAGGATTGGGCGTTCGCCTGACAACCCACCATATCTTTGACTAATATCTTTTCGTGTTTTAGTCTCTTTTTCGCAGGTGTCATTCCTCCACAGCCAAAGAGGAGAATCTTCTAACGTCTAATTTCGGTGCGCTCGACTTTATCAGGTACTTCTAGCCTTGACCATTTTCTTTCAGTTTCTTATTTCTTCTTTGAATGTAGAAAGCAATTTTGCATAGAAACACCCACATCGAAGAAACACTTACTTTCTTTGGTAACTATTCAAAAGAAAGGATATCAAATAGTGCTTGAAAATGGGCTCATTTACATCAATTCAGTGAAAGATGATTATAAAAATATATATACAGGCTATGAAGATGGAAACTTGGTTAGATTACATTGTAAAATGCTTCTTCCCACTATAGAACTTACAGTAGTTATTGACACAGGTACAAGTATTATGTCTACACAGTGGTTATGGCATCTCCACTATGGACATTTGAATATCCACTCTTTAGTGGATTTGCAGAGATATGGTATGGTGAGTGGGTTGCCCACTTTTTGCAAAGATAGTATTCTTTGTGAATCATGTGTTTTGGGCAAACAAAATCGGGAAAATTTTCCTAAAAAATCATCTTGGAGAGCTAACAGATGTTTACAGTTAGTTCATAGTGATGTATGTGACATGAAAAATTCATCCATTGGTGGGTGTAGATACTTTGTCTTGTTTATTGATGACTTTTCTCGGATGACTTGGGTATTTTTTATGAAAAATAAATCTAAAGTTTTCACTAAGTTTGTTGATTGGTTACACTTAGTTGAAAAAGAAACAGGTTCACATTTGGCCACTCTTCGTTTAGATAATGGAGGTGAGTATACCTCAAATGAATTTTTAGATTACTATCAAGAACATGGCATTCATCGACAATATAGTAATGCTTATACTCCACAGCAAAATGGAGTATTTGAATGGATGAATAGAACTTTAGAGGGTACAGCATGTGCCATGTTGCACTATAAATAGCTTGATGATAAGTTTTGGGTAGAAGCCATTGGTACTACAGTGTATTTGAGAAACAGGTCCCCCACAGTTGCACTTTTGGGACAAACTCCATATGAAGCATGGTATGGGTTTAAACCCAAAGTTAAACACTTGAAAGTGTTTGGATGTCTTTGTTTTGCTTTGGTTCCTATTAAACATAGAACTAAGTTGGAACCACGAAGTCAAAAATTCATCTTTCTTGGTTATTTTGAAGATAAAAGGGGTTTTGTTTGCTTGCACATGATACAGGAAAATTCATAGTGAGTCGAGATGTTATATTTGATGAGTTTTGGACTATGAACACTGCAAAGACTGATTCTCAACTTGATATATTAAAGAGGAAAAATACAAAAAGAGATAAGGGTTTGAATAATGGGGATAATTCTTTGAAGTTGTGGTATGAAACTCAAATTCCTTCACTTTCCTCTCCTTCATCTACAAGTTCACAGGTTGATGACCTAGAAATTGTTGAAAATTCTCTATGTCTCCCTTTGAATGATGCACATGATGAGAATTCTGGAGTCCCTAATTTGAATAATTTGACTAAGTATCCAAAATGGGCTCAAAGTAATTTTTATGACTTGAAAGAAGATGAATTTGGTTTAACAGGACCCAAAAATTCTCAAAAATAGGTAAACTATGTTATGGTTGTCACTACTTCTTCCTATTAGCCATCCACTTTTGAGGAGGCATCTACTGAACATGTTTGGCAACAAGCAATGAAAAATGAATATGATGCCATACTTAGCAATAATACATGGGTTTTAGTTGATCCTCCTCCACATGTTAAACCCATCAGATGTAAATAGGTTTATAGGACTAAGTATAAATCAGATGGCTCCATTAATAAACATAAGGCACGACTTGTTGCAAAAGGATACGCACAACAAGAAGGTATTGACTATGAGGAAACATTTGCACCAACTTCCAAATGGCACACTATTCATATGGTACTTGCCTTAAAAGCACAAAATGGTTGAAAAGTACATCAATTGGATATTAAAAGTGTTTTTTTACATGGTGATTTACAAGAAGTAAATATGAAACAACCTCAGGGTTTTGAATAGGTAGGTGCTGAACACAAAGTGTGTAAATTGATAAAAGCTTTGTATGGGCTCAAACAGTCACCTAGGGATTTGTATGAGAAAATGGATTCATACTTGAAATCCATTGGTTTTCATCACAGTGAATCTGATGATACTCTCTATTTTTGAGTGCAGGGTAAGAAAATGGTGATACTTGTTCTCTATGTCGATGACTTGTTTGTCATAGGTAATGATGAACACCATAACAAGTCTGTGAAGAAGGAATTAAAAGATGGGTTTGAGATGACAGATCTTGGACTTCTTCACTACTGTCTAAGCATAGAGGTAACTCAAAAAGAGCATAGTATTTTCATTTCACAAACTAAGTATATTTTTGAGTTATTAGATAGGTTTGGCATGAGTGATTGCAAACCTGCCCTCACTCCCATGGAAATTAATTTGAAATTGTCTAAGGATGATAGTAGTACCTTTTTTGATGGCACCACATACAGACAATTGGTGGGAGGTTTGATATACTTGATGACTACTAGGCCCGATATTTCATTTTCAATTGGAATTTTATCTAGGTTTATGCTTGAGCCTAGAGAAATTCATTGGCACGTAGCAAAATGAGTACTTTTTTACCTTTAGGGAATGAAAACATATGGCCTTGAATACCGCCACAACAAGAACTTCAAACTTGTTGGATATTGTGATGCAGATTTTGGCGGATGTGTGGATGACAGAGTGTCAACCACAGGATACACTATGCATATGGGTTTAGTTGCAATTGCTTGGTGTTGTAATAAGCATGATATAGTGGCAAATTCATCAATAGAATCAGAGTATATTACAGCATGGGATGCTTTCATATAAATTGTTTACCTTCGTCAAATTCTAGAAGATCTTTAGGTTTCTCAATTTGCTCCTACACAGTTATACATTGATAATCAAAGTGCAATCAAAATGTCCAAGAATCTTATGTTTCATGCCAAAATAAAACATATGGATGTCAAATACCATTATCTATGAATTTTGGTGGCAAAGAAATCTCTTGATCCAATATATTGCTCAACTGTCGATCAGTTAGCTGACATCTTCACAAAACCCCTTGACAAAATCAAATTTGAAAAATTTATAAAAATGCTTGGTATGTGTCCAAAGACTTAACTTTGGATCATAGGGGGGGTTTGTTAGGACTTGTTCCAAAGTCTTAACATTAGGTTAGATTTTTTGTTAGGTTAATAAATAATATTGTTAATGGGGCATACATCTTTTAGTAAAGGCACCCCCATAAAATAAAGTTAGTTTTAATTTTAGGTAGTTTTCATGTTTTGTATTTATTAATTGGAACTACCTTACAGGGTGTTTTCTCATAAATAGTTGGTTATAGGA
Source organism: Torreya grandis (assembly GCA_037957365.1). Classification (NCBI taxonomy): domain Eukaryota; kingdom Viridiplantae; phylum Streptophyta; class Pinopsida; order Cupressales; family Taxaceae; genus Torreya; species Torreya grandis. Next base: position 7,889,689 of record JARHVA010000071.1, on the reverse strand, counting down.
TTAGTTGGTTTTATCGGTCATGGGTAAAACTCTATATAATCCATGTATGCAATGTAAAAAGGTTAACAGAGTAACGACACCCTTATGTGCATTTTTTTTGAATATTAATAAAATACTTATGCACTTGCACTAAGCGGGGACAAGGTTCAAACTATTTGTTCAAAGAGTTATCACGGTGACCTTATAAAGTATCTTTAATTAGGATGATCAAAAGAAGAAAGATAAAGTGGGTATGTCTACAAAAGAGGAAAATTATGAAAGAGTCTTGATCTTCAAGGACAAACTCCTCAAACTAGGCAAGGTATGTTCTATATTAGACAAGCAAGCATTCATTGAGCTATGTAGAGAGTTTCATGATATCTTTACTTGGGAATATAAGGACCTCAAATGATTTGATCTTATTCTAGAACACCATACCATTGAGTTGGAACCTGGATTTAAACTAGTTAGACAAAAGCAAAGACCCATCAATCCCAAGGTTGAGCAACTCATGAGGTTGGAACTTACCAAACTCCTTGAATCTGAGATAATCTTTCTCATAAAGCATTCAACATGGGTAGCTAACATTGTGCTTATTATAAATAGTAATGGGGAGATAAGACTTTGTGTGGACTTTAGAGATCTTAATAGAGTATCCCTCAAATATCACTATCCTCTAGCCTCAATGGAGTAGGTTTTACAAATGGTTTTAGGTTCTCAACATTTTCCCCTTCTAGATGAATATTCAGGGCATAATCAGATTTTAGTCAATGAGGATGATCAGTTTAAGACAACCTTCACTACTAAATGGGTAACTTTTTCTTATAGGAATATTCCCTTTGGTCTATCCAATGTTGGTGCCACATTTCAAAGAACAATGGACATGACCTTCAAAGGTTTGATCAATGAGATGCTCTTGGTCTATCTAGATGATATAAGAGTGTTTTCTAAAGATTCTAATAAACACATGCAATATTTGAGATAAGTGTTTGAAAGATGTAGGCAATATGGAGTATCTCTTAATCCAAATAAGTGCATCTTTGTTATCCATGAAGGTAAGCTATTAGGACATATTATTTCCAAGGATGGTTTAACTATTGATCTTTAGAGGATAGAGGCTATTCTAAGTTTATCATTGCCCTTACATAATAAAGGTATTCAAATTTTCTTAGGCAAGCTAAACTTTGTAAGAAGGTTTATACCTAGTTTTACATCTTTGGTGAAACCTATTACATCTATGCTCAGGAAGAACCAAGTTTTTTCCTGGACCAAAGAGGGTAAGAGCAGTTTTGAAGCCATAAAGTAATTGCATAAGCTCCTACTCATGTGAATCCTAAATTTTCTAAATACTTCACGTTGTATTTATTTACTAACCTTGATACTATTTCAACCATGCTAATACAAAAGAATGATGAGGGTGTGGAACAACGAATTGCATTTTTTAGTTAAGGTTTAGAAGATTATAAGTCAAGTACACTTTTGTGGAGAAACAAGTACTTGTTTTAAGAGGACTAAAAATTTTCAAACATATGGTTTCAAATAATAAGATCCATGTTATGGTCTATCATCCTAGCACCAAAGAGTTTCTTTTGAGCAAAGATCTTAGTGAAAAGAGGGTAGGGTGGGTCACTAAGGTAATGGAGTATGTCATTGATATCAAAGTGACAAAATTGGTAAGGGGTAAAGTCCGTTGTGAACATCTAGATTTAGATCTTCATGAGTCAAAGCAAGAGGCCCTAGTCAACCATGATTATTCCCAATCAATTGGTTCATTGTCTCCATAAAGTTGAACATAGGATGTGATCAAATTTCTTTAAAATGGTGAGTATCCTAATAATATGAGTAGATCACAAAGGAGATATTTTATATTGTAATATATTCCCTTTTGTCTTGTAGATAGGGTGATTTTTAGGAGGGACCTTAATGGTGTGTTATTGAGATGCATTGATAATGATTAGTTTGGAGTGTTGCTTGAGAAGTTCCATGATGGGATAGCAACAGGTCACTTCTCTCCAAGAACCATAGCTACCAAGATCATGAGGGTTGGTTATTATTGGCCTAGCCTTTCAAAGACTACCATGCTTGGGTGAGGTGTGGACAATGTGCTTTATTTATAGGAAAGTAGAAGCTTGCAACTCTTCCTTTGAAGCCTATCCAAGTTGATCAGTCTTTCATGCAATGGGGTCTTGATTTCATTGGCATGATAAATCCCCCATCAACTATTGGTCATAAATAGATACTCACAGCACTGACTATTTTACAAGATGGGTTGAGGTAGTAGCATTGAAGGAACCTAATGAGAATGATATCTTGGAGTTCTATGAGAGAATCATAATAAGGTTTGGCACTCTTGCTATCATTTCAGATAATACTCTTACTTTTATGGTTGCTAAGATAGCTAATTGGGAAAATAGTAATGGCATATTTTTTATCACTTCATCTAACTACTACCCTCAAGGTAATGTGTTGGTTGAATCTACTAATAAGAATCTGATCAAAATCATCAAGAGAACCTTGGAGCATAACCAGTGAGCTTGGTACACCAAACTAAAGATAACCTTATGGGCTAATAGGATAGCTCTCAAGAGGTCAACATGGAATTCTTCTTTTGTGCTTGTCTATAGAAGGGAAAGTAGGTTTTCTATCTCTCAAGAGATGCATGTCTTAGAACTAGCACATCGACTAGAGTTGATTGAAAACATTTTAAGAAGTTGAGATTGATAGAATTAATAGAGTTGAAAGAGACTAGAGATAAAGCTCACCAAGCTATGGAGCATCACCAAATGCTAATGAAGAGGTCTTTTGCTAAGAAGGCAACTCCAAGATCATTTTAAGAAGGTGACATAGTATTGAAATGGGATGAAGATAGAGCAAAACTAGGGAGACATACCAAATTTGATACCCTATGGAGTGGACCATATGTCATCATCAAGTGTAAGAAAAGTAAATATTTTTAATTAGCAAGGATGAATGGAGAATAGATGCATATCCCTATGAATTAGATACACTTGAAACCCTGCTATTGAGAACTAAAGATCAATTTTGTAAATATTAGATTAGGTGAGTGTTTTCTTTCTTGTTGTGTTGTGTTAAAATAAGTGCTCTTGAGGCATATGTGTTTCTTTGCTTAGGCTTATTTTCTTGTGTATTGCTTCTTATTTATCTTTCATTATGTTTTGTGTGTTGTTCAAGGCAATATATATATCAAACATGTTGTACATGTGATTCCATATCCCAATGGACAAGATTAGGCAACTAGTCATGGCATAGCAAGCATACCACCCTTGGGAAATCACCAATAATGCTAACCATTTTTACCACAGGCCAAAATGGGTCAACCCCATATAGTCAAAATATTGTATAGGGGCTTTATAAAATGTCATAGGGTATATTGTAGCTCATTTGATGTCATTTCATATGCCTTTCTATATTCTAGCTTTGGTCATAGTTTAGATCAGTCCTTGTGTCATTTGGTGTCTTAGGGGTCATTTTAGGGTCATATATGTAAGTGGTAGGTTTTCAAGGATCCAAATAGGTTCATGGTGATTAATGCAATTCAAGATCATGGAGAGGATCCACACAATCCCCAAGGAGTCCATTAAAAGCTAAAAAAGTTTAAGAATAAGCTTTGTGAAGCCAAACCGTCATCAAGATGCCACGAAGAACTAGAATGGATCAATCCACTTGAGTATTTTTTATCTTTGCTTAGAAAGCCTCACATGACCATTAGACCATGTGTGACCAATGTCTTTGGTTCCAAGATCACTCTTTGTAAGTTTCATATCTTGATGAGTCTTTTATCTTGAGATCCAAGCCCTCAAAGTTGAGATGTCGATTTTCAAGGGCCAGGTTATCCTACACATCACATAGAAATGATCAGACTAGCTCATTTGAACATTTTTTATCTTCACACAGGAAGCCTCACAAGCTAAAAGATTCCAACACCATGGATCTCTTTATTTCTAGCTCAAGTTATGGTGTTTCAAAGTTGGTCACTCAAAGTAGGATGTTCGTACAATCATCAAATTCAAGCCTTGGTGAATAGTCATTTAGATTCAAATGATTAGTGATAGGCATTTGGATGTCATGCAAAACATAGAGTTCATCTCAATCAAATACTTTGAAAACACACATATAAAGATCCAATAGCTATCAGATCAAGTGGGCATAATCCTTTTAGCATCAAGAACATTTCATAAAAATTTGGTGCCTCCATGACCTTTACGCTTCCAGATCTGAGCCTCCAAAGTTGGTTTAAAAATGAGAGATGTTTGTACAAATATCAAAATAAATCTCAAGAAAAATTAACCAATTTGATCTTCAATTTTATGATCATGCAAATTTCAAATACAATCACATAGACATTAAATGATGGGAGCATGGATGTTAAATTTGAGCTCATGAAGTAACCATTAGATTTCAAATAGTGGGTCCCAGTAGATCTAATGGTCCACATTGCATCATACATATTGATCTAATGGTATGAGATGAGTCAAAAGGTCAAGGGGATCAATATGCCACCATGTGGTGTAAGTGTTTGAGGCCATAGACTAACAATTAGATCTTGAAATCAATGCATGTTTGACACATGGCACAAGCTTGGACAAGATTGACAAGTCAAAGGTAGATCAATGACTCATACTCATTCATACTGAGCAAGATTAATGGTGCATATAAGGTTAAAAATTCAAGATATGACATTGAGGATCTATGAGGCTAATGCAAATAAAGATAAGTTAGATAATTTTGATTGGCTTGAGTAATCTTTGATTGGCAAGGTCAAACCAAAGGGCAAGTTTTCGACCAGAACAAACAAGGGCTTTTAGGGTCATCAATATGCCATTGGAGCTTGACTAAAGGCCATTAAAGGGAAACATTGATGTAGTAATATTAATGAACATATAGTGGCCACTATTAAATCTCAACATAAACCTCTGGTTCAAAGATTTAAGGGTTGCAATGTCATTTTATGGTTGTGTTCACTTTTTTTAGAGAAGGGTCCATGGATGTATGAATCCTTGGTTTCTATAGTAACATAATGGGTCTATTTGGACCTATTATAATCAATAAGGATGGATATATAGTCTATAGGTCCCCATTGATATAATGATTATAGGAAAACTAATAGTCTGAGATTGGTTTTCCTTTTATAGTTGACTTATGAACATGGGGATGAGTTCAAGCATAATCTAGTTGGACAAGATCTAGCATTTCAAAGGATTCCATGAGGGCATACATGTGGAACCCAATGGTCTCATCTCCAAGAACAACTACATGAAAATCACCCTTCTCTCCACTTTTGCATGCATCGACAAACTAGTTAGGATCAATTATTATCAAGACAAAGATCTAACATATTGATCATATGGTTGTAACTTCATTAATGCCAGGATAAAACTCTAACAAATTGATCCCACCATTACAATCGTCAATAAGCATCAATGAGGGAATAATGTAATTGTGCAACCACTTAAAGCATCTTAGATCAATTAGGAGGCTTGAATGAGCACAATTACAAAGGTAGTTGTAATTACAATCTAAAGGAAGTTGAGCTCATTTGATTTTCTTTTGAACCTCTTTCTGTCCAACTTCTCTCTCTAAAATTCTATAAGAAGTTGCCATTTTAGCAATTGTAAGGAAATTCACTCCATGTATGGCAAGTCCCTACTAGAATGATGTCATATTTTACCTTTAAACATTAATGTAGATCTATTTTTTTAGTCTTGAAATAATTATCTAAGTGTGCAAGTGATGTATGGTGATGCAAAGTGGTAATTCTCTACCCTTTCTTCCCTTATCCTTCCATGTTTGTGTAATAATTCATGTCCTAATAGGTCATATAAGTGTTTTCAAGTGTATGAACCTATCTTTTAAGAGTACAATGAGCCTTAGTGTCTATAAATAGCTTATGGTTCACTTACCTTTGGTAGCTCTCATGCATCTCACCTCCATATTAAAATACTCATGTTAGGACTCATAGGACTTAGAATTTAGCTTGTGTGTATTGTTCCTTAGTACGTGAAATTATGATGATCATATGAAAGACATCTTGGTGTATCACCTCCTTAGATTAGGTTCAATTCATGCACTCTTTAATGTTTTTCCCCATAAGTAATCAGTTGGCATAGGTAAGATCATTGCAAGATACATTCAGGGAGCTAACCCTTAAATGTAGAGGCTTATTTCCATTATAGTTACACCCACATACTTGAAAATGTTCCCATGTTTCCCAAATCTGGAAGAAGCTCAAACAACTCCTTCTACGGTGTAGGATTTGGTGACAACACTTACCTATCTTGATTATGACATTTTCATACTCATCTTTCAGGGAAATAAGATCAATCTTCAATTAAACATATTCAACTTTTTTAGCTCTCATGCCTGAACTTGTAGCCTCTAACTAAATTCTAAGATTTTTGATGGTCTTTTTATCCTCCTTAGCTTCTTTAGCCATGTCATCCTTAAATCTATATGCTTTCTCTTCAATAGAATTGATTTTTATTTTCCTCTCTTTCAGAATTTTCTAACAAACTTCCCTCAAAAGAACTGACTTGTGCTTCAAGACCTTTGATCATACTCCTCATTTTATGATTCCTCTTCTTTTGCTCCTTCAGTTTACCAAGTACACCCATGAGCTCATCTTCTAGATCAAATTCTTCCTAATTTTCATAGAACACTTCTTCTTCTTCACTAACATGGCAAACTTCTTCATCACACATGATGTCCTTTTATTTCGAACAACTTTCCCTTTTATCCATATTATACCTTGGATCACCTTCAAGTGGTTAAACTTGCATAAAAAGTCCTGCTCTGATACCAATTGTTAGATGTATAATCACTGAGAGGGGGGTGAATCAGCGATGCTAGATTAGCTAATTTTAGTTCCAAACTCTCAATCATTTAGCACATACAATCATGAAGCATACAAATTAACCATTGTAATAAACAAAGAAGTTATAACAAGATCAATCACATAACACATGACATATGTGGAAAAAACTCTTGGGGGATAAAACCCACTAAACCTTGCAAGATGGACTATAGTCCTATAATGACAAGATCTAATTTAGACCAGCACTAACTAATCAAATAACACCCATCCCTTAATTTAGTGAAACACCAATCCCACAAGGAGCTACTACCCCTGTCTAGTTGAGCATCCAAAACAACTAGACCTTTTAGCAAGTTTCACCTTGTAAGGAGGAACCAACCCCCTAAGAAACCAAGCACCCACCTAGCTACCTTGAAAATCTCATCTTGAACACATGTTTATACTCTCAAAATTATGATGACCACCTTTTTTTGCACTCTTCACCTTCACTCTTTCACCCAAACAGTCTCAAGGGCTCACTCACTCAATATGCCTCTTTTAGGCTCATCAGGTCCAATGGCCTATGTATCCACTTGCATCATCTTGATCAAATAAACATTACTAATCCTCTTTTCTCTTTAATGGTCCTCACTAACCTATACCTTCTCTTTCAAAGGTTCTCTACTTTGTTTAACTCCACACATCCTCAACTAGCACAACTAGTACATTAGACCTTGTACTTATACCACTCTCTACCTTTAACCCATCTTGGTCAACCAAGTTGCTTTACATATTTGAACCACAATTAACATAGGTCCATACATGCATTACATGTGAGAACCACACTCTTCATAGGTTGGTCATTACCTCATTAACCCCAAACCACCATTAGGTCTTGGTGAGACCTAAAATAATTAGGCCTTCATACTCACACATTAAATGTGAGACTACTTAGACCACATTCATCCTTTACTAATGCTTAGAATAGATCAAACCTATCTCCAATATCCCCTTGCTCACTTTCATATGGTTCCATGCCACCTGGAACACCAACTCAACACTTGAACCTACCAAGTAGGTATCCTCACTCTTTAGGCCTTCATACACAAAAAACACAGTCTTAAACTTTTGAAGCAACTACTCAAATATTTCACATATCCATATGATTATATCACATGGGTTAAACCTTCAAGACATCTACAATGCCTTCATGTGCTTTAAATACTTCAAAACATGCTCTAAGTACTCAAACCAACTCTCTCAAAATGACCACATAGACTAGTCATATACAGTCAAAATACAATCAAGATATTTTGACTCTCCATATCTAATAAGGGGCATATCATGATAACCAATTTCTTATATAATCCTTTGGGACCTATACAACATATTCATACTCATTTTCTTCTTTAATTTTTCTCAAAACACTTCCAACTCACTTCAGTAAAGTGGTCACTCAAATTATCTATAGCCTTCAATAAACATAGTCAACTTTTAGACATTTGTTCATACTGAAGATGGATTGGTCAAACCTAAGAAAGCCTCAAAGATAGTTCTCATTGAGTACAAAACAATCTTCAATAGTTATTTTATCTTGAAATATTGAAATACCATCAAGAATGACTCAAATATCCTTCTCAGGTCACTTATAGAACATGGTCAAAACTTCAATCAAATTTAGAGATCAATATATGTAAATTGTACAAAGATTCAAATCTTCTAATCAATTTTTTTGGATTCACCTTTAATTCCTTTTCAACTTTTCTTTTTACACTAACAATAAATTCATCCTAGATTAAAAGATATTCGTAAAATACTATAGACTAGTTTTTCCTTTGTTAAATTCTAATACCAATGGTCACTGGTTAATGCAAAATCATATGACACTTGTATTTATTTCGTGATCCCTAAAATCTTGATCAAATATGCTCAGTTGATCTCCTCAGGAATTTCCTAGCTTTAACTCTCATCACTCATCATTGATCTTTGATCCTCGCTTTTGAGATCATGCTACTTGGTATCCCCACATGCCTTTTGTGCACCTTACAATCAATTTTCAATGATCTTTCACCATTTGGCAGCCCCATGTGCCTTCTGAGCATTCTTTTGACTTATTGACTTAATACACACCATTTATCTTTCTTTGCATGGTTGAATGCACTTTGTCAATCTTCGATCTTCTTGATCAAACACACATTGTTGATCTGCTTGCTATATCTCTATGATTGTGACTCATGTCTTCATCGTTCTCATTCTTAGGATTTTTGACTTATTGAATTCACTCTCACCATTGATCACTATCTAACAAGTTTAATGCTCATCGTTATATCTTTATCTAGTTATATTAATCATTCATCGTAGATATTTATATGCCCAATCACTTACTCATCATTAGATCTTCATCTGTCAATTTAGATGCTTGTCATTGGATATTTATCATGAAGATTAAATGCTCACCGTAGATCTTTGATATCACAAATTTGGGTAAGTATGGGAACTTAGTTAACTCTACCTAAGAATCCAGCTTTTCACCTTAATAACTTTTGCTACACACCATGTCCAAACCTAAAATTTGAACCACATGATTGCCTTTCATAGGGGAATCCATCCATGTATCAAACTACTCTTGAAACCTTCACATATGTCAAATATGATGTCATTAAACCACTTCCTTAGTTTTATCTATCAAGATGACTACTTGAGCTTAGACATTCATATGACTATTTTGATGAATTTTGTTCACTTTCATAAGCACTCATAACATCCCATAGGGCCTCTTAGCTCATATGCATCCAAACCTACCTTGCATAACTCCATGCTCAACCTCATCATCATTGTGACATCACTATTTTGTCATTACCTTTGACATCAATATATGAAATCATCCTTTTGACATCAATGACAGCATGCCTCCAACAAGAGGAATATCAAAATTTTGTTTATGCATATCATTTGAGCAAAGAAGAAAAGAAAGTAGAGTGTTTTTTGAAAGATAATTTATTTTATGTAGGGATTGGTGTCTCTAGGAAGTTGGTGCCTTTAAATTTTATGATTTAGTGCTTTGTGTTAGGTATTGGTGTCTCCAGTGGGTTGGTGCCTACAAACACTTTGTATTCATTTATATTTTTAGTTGGATTTGGACAGTAGATCTAAGTAGCTCATCATTTGTGGGTTTTTTCCTGAAAGGGTTTTTCACATAAATTTGGTGTCACGTGTTATCTCTTTTTATGAATGCTTTATGTGTGGATTTTAGTTTTAAATTAAAATTTTATATAGTATTGATTCATCCCCTCTCAGTATTAGTGTTATTTATCAATTGGTATCAGAACAGGTTCCTTCAAGAACAGTCCAATCAATGAAAGGTAGATCTCAACAACACACATGGCCATTCATCAAGTACCAAAGGGTTTCTCCACAAATAAGGATTTTTTATTTGACAAAACAAATTATGATTTATAGAGAATAAAAATGAAAACCTATATAGTGGCTTGAGGGTTTGATATTTGGTAATCGCTAGTAATGGGGTAAACAACTCCTTAGACCCCACCAATGGATCAAACTAGAAAGAGAGCCAGTGAAAATAATGCCAAAGATTTAAATGTAATATTATGTGGCTTATCTAAATATGAGTTGGTCAAAGTTATAAATTGTGACATGAAAAAGGAGACATGGGACAAATTGCATAATATCTATAAGGGGGACTCTAAAGTGAAGCAGGCTAAGCTCCAAACCCACAGAAGGTAGTTTGAAAGTCTAAAAATGAAAGAAAAAGAAAATGTTGTAGCTTATCTTACTCATGTGGATAAAATTATGAATACCATTAGAGGACTCGATGAAAAAATAGAATATCCAATAATAGTATAAAAGGCCCTAAGATCTCTCCCCTTATGATTTGATCCTAAGGTTTAGGCAATTGAGGAAATAAAAGATATAAACATGCTAAAGATGGATGAGTTGCATGGAATCCTCACAACATATACATGGAATCCTAATAGCATATGAAATGAGGATAGAAACAAAAAAAACATCAAAACATGAAGCAACTTTCAAAGTTTCAAATAAAGTCAAAATTGTAAAACCTGAGTCAAGTGATGAATCAGAAGAAGAAAATTTTCTTTTTGTGAGAAATCTTAAAAAGGGATCTGACAAGTATAAAGGTAAGCTTCCTTTCAAATGTTTTAATTATGGTGAGATAGGTAATTTCAGTACTAAATGTCCTCATACAAAAGATGATAATAGTGATGAATAAGAATATGATAAGGTAGTAAAGAGCAAACATTCATACAAAAAGAACTATAAACCAAGTAAGTATGAAAAAAATAAAAATTATGATAGATATAAGAAAAGCCTCTACACCAAGGAGTGTAGCTCAGAAGAAGAGAGTAACGAGAGTAATTCAAAGAGTGATAAAGAAGAAACTATTTTTATGGCAATAAAAACAAATAATGATGAACAACAATTGTTTCTAGAAGAGGAAGAAAATCTTGAGGATTAACGAGAAGTGGATCTGGAAGAAGAACTTATTTGTGTTTTGAATGAAATAAAGAGGCTTAGCAAAAAGAATTTGAATAAAAAATTACAAATTTAGAAATATGAAGAAGAAGGTGGAAATTTGAAAATGAACATAACTCAAAGATTTAAAGAGTCTGAAAAGATCATTACCAGTCTAAAAACTCAATTAGAAAAGGTGAAAATAATTGAGGAGGTAATAAGAAATTAGCTGAAATCAAAAGAGGAAAATTTTACTAAGCTTGAATATGAAATTATTGATTTAAGAAAGGAATTGGAGAAGTCTAGTGTTAAGTTGAGAAATAGCTTAAATTTTGGAAAGAGCACTTAGATCTTAGATAACATTCTTAATATCCAAAAGAAATCATTCATCAAGACTGGTATTGGCTATGAGGAGAAACAAAATATCCCCAAGGATAATTTAAAAGATGTTGTTGAATCATCAAAGAAGGAATATAAGACTCCTCAAAAGAACAACATTACTAAAAAGGATGACAAATATGAGAACAAGTGGCATGAGGTTCCCAAAAAAAAATTAGATGATCTTTCTATCCAATGCAATCTTACATGAACAGGTATCAAAACTCCTTTTATGGTTATTGTTTTTATTGCAACAATTTTGGTCATAAGGCAATAGATTATAAAAATTAGGCAAGGAATAATGGTTGGAATAAAAATGCTTATGGTTATTCAAATCATAAGTCATTTCTTGTACTATCGGATTACAATGAATATGATATTGTGTGTTATAAGTGTTAAGGTGTGGAGCTAAAAGCTTCAACTATTTGCAAACACAAGAAAAGGATGCTGAAGAACCAGAGCCACCGGCGTCGGCAGTATGACCGACGTCGGTCAGATGCAGTGGAGAAGGAGACCGGTGACGGCAGGGAGTCGGCCGACGTCAGTAGCACCAGACAAGCAGGGACCGGCGTCAGTCGCCTATGTATTTCCAAAACTGCTGTTGACGAACAGTCAGTTAAGTGAAGCGAGTGTTTGCATGTCAAATGACTAATTATAGTCACGAGCTGTGTGTCTAATTATTGTAACTAGAGTTCTATTTTTGTAAGCATGGGATCTTATTTATAGACCCATAAGGCATGTATTGTAATTAATCAAGAAGGCAAGTAAAAGCATTGAAGCTAACAAGGTCAAGGAGATCAGCTGAAGCATTCAAGGAGGGATAGCAACTCAGGCTTTAGAGTTGTTGTGTTGAGCAAGAGAGAGAGGGAAGAAGGTCTTGAGGTGTGGCAAGCCTTTGAGGTGGAGGAAGAAGTGGCATCTTCCTTATTGTATTTTCTTCTAGTAATATTTAATACAAGAGTGTGTATTGTCTCTCAAATTCTTTGTTGTCTCAAGTTTCTAGTTACTTTATCATTCTGGTATAATTCTGTGTTTAATTGCTTATAAGAAAGTAATCAATTGTGCTTCTGTTGGATAAGGGGTCACCTAACAGTTAGTATCAGAGCATATTGATTGTTGTAGGTGTTGTTCTCCCCTGACAAGTGGTATCAGAGCTACGGTTTGCAGGAAGCAGGGTATTGTTTTTGATTACAGGTCATTCACGGGGTTTTTTGATTGAGTGGGAGTTCAGCAATGGCAGAAGAAAGTAGGCTACAAATGGAGAAGTTTAACGGCAAGAATTATCAACATTGGAGGATGCAGATTGAGGACTATCTGTATCAAAAGGATTTGTACTTACCGTTGGGTGGGGTTGCATGCAAGCCCACAGATATGAAGGATGAAGACTGGAACGTTCTTGATCGGAAGGCTCTCGGTTCCATAAGGTTGAGCCTTGCATCGTCTGTGATTTCCAGCTTATCACAGTGCAAGACAACGGAAGAGTTGATAAAGTCCTTAGCAAATTTATACGAAAAGCCCTCAGCTTCTAATAAGGTATATCTTATGAAGCAGCTATTTACTTTGCAAATGCAGGAAGGTGGATCGGTACATACTCATCTCAGTGATTTCCATGGTTTGGTAAACCAACTAGCTTCAGTCAATATTGTTTTTGATGATGAGGTAAAGGCTCTCTTGATTTTATGTTCTTTGCCTGAAAGTTGGGACAGTATGGTTATGGCAGTAAGTAATTCTCCATCTGCTTCTAAAATCTTAAAAGTTGATGATGTTGTGAGTGTGATCTTGAATGACGAAATACGCAGGAGAAGCACAAGTGAATCATCAGGGAATGATCTAAGTGCAAGAAGTAGGGGAAGGCAAAGGGAGAAGGTTGAGCAAGGGAAATCAAGGTCAGGAAGGAGATCCGAGTCCAAAGGTATTACCTGCTGGTTTTGTGGAAAGAAAGGACATACAAAGAAGGAGTGTTGGTTGAGAGATAAAGAGAATCAACATGCAAGTATTGAAGAAGCAAAGGATGCAAATATTATGATGCAGGACGCTCTCATACTTTCTTTGGATAGTCAGGTAGGATCATGGATTTTAGATTCTGGTTCATCTTTTCATGCATCCCCAAACAGAGATTTGTTTTATGAGTATGAACAGGGAGACTTTGGAGTGCTCTATTTAGGGGATGGTACACCTTGTCAGATAGTTGGCAAAGGGAAAGTGCAGCTGAGATTGCAGATTAACAACACGTGGGTGTTGAAAGAGGTCATGCATGTTCCAATTTTGAAGCAGAGTCTGATTTTTGTAGTAAGGTTGGGAAACGAGGGATGCACAATAACCCTCACAGCGGATTCTTGGAAGGTTACCAAGGGAGCACTTGTTCTAGCAAGAGGTAAGAAAGTAGATACTCTTTATCTGTCTACTTGTATTACTGATTCTACTTCTAGTGTAGATTCGAAGATGTGGCCTAATAGGCTTGGTCACATGAATAGGAAGGGAATGAAAGTTCTTGATTCAAAAGGTATGTGTTCAAATTCAAAAAGCATAGATAGAGTTCATTATAGAAAAAGGAAATCTGATGCTTTTGACAGGAACAAAGAAGCCTTGGTGTTTATGGAGGAGATGAAGGATAGAGATCAGTCACAGGGGCTGAATAAATCTGAGCAGAGCAGTATGGACAGAGGTTTGATCTAAGAAGAGCTTGCGGATGAAAATTTCATCACTTACAGGAACACACAGACACCGATGTCGGTCGCTTGGCACCGACGTCAGTCATCCAAATACCGACATCGGTCATGTGCAGACCAACAGGGTCGATAGGTCGGGCAGGAGAAGTCTGACGTCGGTCATAAGGACTGACATCGGTAGGAGGGACACCAGTGTCGGCCAGGGAAATGACGTCGACAGTCAGGGTCAGTGCAGGTAACCGACATCGGTCGGGAGCAGACTGGAAGATGGTTGATATCGATCACTGGAACAGATGTTAGGTGGATCTATAAGTCTCAAACACCCATGTGGAGGTCAGGAAAGGTATGTGAACCTCATATTCGTTGTTCACCTTCTTTATATTGCTTACTGATAGTCATGAACTAGGAAGATGGAAGAAGCAATGCAGGTACAATCCAGAAACAGTGGGAGCTTGGCATGGATGAGGAGTGTGAGTCCTTGGAGAACCAAACAGGTATTTGTTGGTAGTGTTGTCAGCTGAAAGGAAGCACTAGATAGAGGGATGGATTCCCGTTTTAGAGAAGAGAGTGGATGGACACATGAGATAGAAGGCTATGGTATATGGTCTTGATTAGGCTACAGAACAATGGAGGTTTGACCATTGTATTTTATCTTTACCAGGTTGGATAATATTAGCTACATTATCTTGTTACTGTATTGTGTTACTTGTTGCAGGGTTTCATATACAGGGAGTTTTCTGAGCTAAGGGTAGAGTTGGTTCAGAAGTATGTCATGGAGAACTTGGGAGCAGCAAAATTCTTGTGGCATAAGATACAGGTATTGCATCACAGGTTTGCGTGGTGGTTGGTCTTCAAGAGTGATGTTGAAGAGGGATACAGAGCCTAAGGAACAAAATAGATGGTGTATAGGTACAGGTACAAGTTACAACTATTTATCTCCAAGTGGGAGATTGTTAAGGTGTGGAGCTAAAAGCTTCAACTGTTTGCAGACACAAGAAAAGGATGCTGAAGAACCAGAGCCACCGGCATCGGCAGTATGACCGACGTCGGTCAGATGCAGTGGAGAAGGAGACCGGTGACGGCAGGGAGTCGGCCGATGTCGGCAGCACCAGACAAGCAGGGACCGGCGTCGGTCGCCTGTGTATTTCCAGAACTATTGTTGACGAACAGTCAGTTAAGTGAAGCGAGTGTTTGCATGTCAAATGACTAATTATAGTCACGAGTTGCGTGTCTAATTATTGTAACTAGAGTTCTATTTTTGTAAGCATGGGATCTTATTTATAGACCCATAAGGCATGTATTATAATTAATCAAGAAGGCAAGTAAAAGCATTGAAGCTAGCAAGGTCAAGGAGATCAGCTGAAGCATTCAAGGAGGGATAGCAACTCAGGCTTTAGAGTTGTTGTGCTGAGCAAGAGAGAGAGGGAAGAAGGTCTTGAGGTGTGGCAAGCCTTTGAGGTGGAGGAAGAAGTGGCATCTTCCTTATTGTATTTTCTTCTAGTAATATTTAATACAAGAGTGTGTATTGTCTCTCAAATTCTTTGTTGTCTCAAGTTTCTAGTTACTTTATCATTCTGGTATAATTCTGTGTTTAATTGCTTATAAGAAAGTAATCAATTGTGCTTCCATTGGATAAGGGGTCACCTAACAGTTAGTATCAGAGCATATTGATTGTTGTAGGTGTTGTTCTCCCCTGACAATAAGTACAACAAATTGGCCATATAGCATGATATTGTAGAGTTGTTTATGTAGAGAATCCAAAACAATCTAGGAAAGTGGATACCCTAGCCAAGCAAAAAATAAAATATATAAAAACTTGGAATAAGAAACAAGAGAAAGAGAAAGCTATGGTCATTCAAACTGTTTTTCATGTGCAAAATGAAGAGAAATAATGGTACATTGATAGTGGATTATTGAGCCATATAATAGGAGACAAGAGCAAGTTCCATTCTTTGAAGAAAGTAAGTGGAGGAATAGTAAAATTTGGAGATAATTCTACAACAAGGATAGCGGGCAAAGGTAACCTCATTCTAAATGATGGAAAGATAAAATTTGAGAAAGTGTTGTACATTAAAGGGTTGAAGCATAATATCTTGTGTAAGTCAAATGTTTGATCAAGGAAACATCCTCACTTTCCATCCTCAATGTTGTGAAGTAAGGAAAATTAATTTAGGAAGATTAGTAGTGGATGCAAATAGAACCGCAAACAAATTATATGTGATCAGTGAAGTTAAGAAATAAATATGCTATACGACACAATCAGATGAGAGTTGGTTATGGCACAGGATAATGGGCCATATGAATTTTGACAATTTGGTAAAAATCAGCAATAAACAGTGTGTGATACATGCCAAAAATCATGAAACCTTCAAACATCATTTGTAAGCCATGTCTGCATGGAAAGCAAACTAGAGGTGTATTTAAATCAAAGGAGTATTCAATAATAAAGCCTTTGGAATTAATCCATACAGACTTATGTGGGCCCACAAGAACTCAAATTATAAAAGGTGAGATTTACTTTATGTTTTTAATTGATGACTATTCTAGAATGACATGGGTTGCTCTTCTAAAGGATAAATTTGATGCATTTGAGAACTTAAATTTTTTTAAAGCTTTAGTAGAAAATGAAATGGATCTAAAGATAAAATGCCTAAGATAAGATTGATGGGGTGAGTTCCTCTCAAATGAATTCAATGAATTTTGTGAGGAACATGGAATAAGAAGACATCTCATAGCTACCTGAACTCCATAACAAAATTAAATTACTAAAATAAAGAACCAAATAATTCAGGAGATGGCAAGGGCTTTGCTGAATGAGTCTAAATTGTCATATAGGTATTGGGGAGAAGAAGTTAAGATGATAGCTTACATTCTTAATGGAGGACAAATCAAATTAAATAATACCAAAACACCTTATGAGCTATGGAAGGGTAAACCAACTACCGTTAAATAATTTAGGATGTTCAGAAGCAAATGTTATATTAAGAGAAATGATGAAGATTTAGGAAAGTTTGACTCTACATATGATGAAGGTATTTTTCTCAAATACTCCCAAAGGAGTAAAGCTTACAGATGTCATAATAAAAGACTTCAAAATATTGTGGAAAGTGTCGATGTAAGAGTAGATGAGTTCAGATAACATAAGGTGACACACAAGTAAATGATCACTTAGAAGAATTAGACCAAAATGAAGTCAAAAAAGAAATGGAAGAAGAGGAATGGGAAGCTACTAAGACACCATCAAAATTTGTTTAAAAGAATCATGGAGAAAATCTAATTCTTAGTGATAAAAATGCTCAGGTGCAAACTCGATGGAAGATTGTAAGTACATATAAGCAAGTTGATTTATCTTTGTTATAAAAATTAGAGCCTAAAAATGTTGTAGAAGTTAGTAAAGATGAACATTAGATCAAGGCCAAAGAAGAAGAATTGCACCAAATAAAAATGAATGAAACTTAGGAACTTGTTTTAAGACCAAAGGACAAAAATGTGATTGGCACCAAATGGGTCTTTAAAAATAAGTTGAATTAAGATGGAGATGTAACCGAAAACAAGGCAAGGTTAGTATGCAAAGGGTATGCTCAAGTAGAAGGTATTGACTTTGAATAAACCTTTGCTCTTCTTACTTGATTAGAAGCCATTAGAATGTTCTTGGCATATGCTAGCTGTAAGAATTTTAAGGTTTTTCAAATAGATGTCATATCTACATTTCTAAATGGCAAACTAGAGGAAAAAATTTACATTGAGTAGTCAGAAGGTTTTCTATTGTTAGAAAATAAGGATTTTGTAGGCAAATTGAAAAAGGCACTATATGAGCTAAAACAAGCCCCCCGAGCATGGTACTCAAGACTTGACACATATATTTTTCAATAAGGATTCAAAAGAGGAGTAAAAAATAATAATCTCTACATTAAGATAGAAGGTAATCATCAATTAATTGTTGTTATGTATATAGATGATATTATTTTTGGAGGAGATAATAGAAAAATGTACCAAGAGTTTTCCAAAAATATGCAAAATGAGTTTGAGATGTCAATGCTAGGAGAGTTTTGGTTTTACAAAAAAATTAATCTAAAAAGAGAATATTTATCTCTCAAACTAAGTATGTAAAGGAAATGTTAAATAAGTTTAGGTGAGAGTTACTTTATGTTATCAATTGATGACTATTCTAGAATGACATGGGTTACTCTTCTAAAGGATAAATTTGATTCATTTGCGAACTTTAAAAAATTTAAAGCTTTAGTAGAAAATGAAATGGATCTAAAGATCAAATACCTAAGATAAGATTGATGGGGTGAGTTCCTCTCAAATGAATTCAATGAATTATGTGAGGAACATGGAATAAGAAGACAACTCATAGCTACACGAAATCCATAACAAAATGAAATTACTAAAACAAAGAACCAAACAATTCAAGAGATGGCAAGGACTATGTTGAATGAGTCTAAATTGTCAGATAGGTATTGGGGAGAAGAAGTTAAGATGACAATTTACATTCTTAATAGAGGACAAATCAAAATAAATAATACCAAAACACCTTATGAGCTATGGAAGGGTAAACCAACTACCATTAAATAATTTAGGATGTTCGAAAGCAAATGTTATATTAAGAGAAATGATGAATATTTGGGAAAGTTTGACTCTACATATGATGAAGGTATTTTCCTTGGATACTCCCCAAGGATTAAAGCTTACAGATGTCATAATAAAAGACTTCAAAATATTGTGGAAAGTGTTGATGTAAGAGTAGATGAGTTCAGATAACATAAGGTGACCACACAAGTAAATGATCACTTAGAAGAATCAAACCATAATGAAGTCGAAGAAGAAATGGAAGAAGAGGAATGGGAAGATAATAAGACACCATCAAAATTTGTTTAAAAGAATCATGGAGAAAATCTGATTCTCAGTGATAAAGATGCTCAGGTGCAAACTCGATGGAAGATTGTAAGTACATCTGAGCAAGTTAATTTCTCTTTGTTATAAAAATTAGAGCCTAAAAATGTTGTAGAAGTTAGTAAAGATGAACATTGGGTCAAGGGCAAAGAGGAATAATTGAACCAAATAAAAAGGAATGAAACATAGGAACCTGTTCTAAGACCAAAGGACAAAAATGTGATTGGCACCAAATGGGTCTTTAAAAATACGTTGAATTAAGATGGAGATGTAACCAGAAACAAGGCAAGGTTAGTATGCAAAGGGTATTCTCAATTAGAAGGTATTGACTTTGAAGAAACCTTTGCTCTTATTACTCGATTAGAATCCATTTGAATTTTTTTGGCATATGTTAGCTATAAGAATTTTAAGGTTTTTCAAAAAGATGTCAAATCTACATTTCTAAATGGCAAACTAGAGGAAGTTTACATTGAGTAGTCAAAAGGTTTTCTATTGTCAGAAAACAAGGATTTTGTGTGCAAATTGAAAAAGGCACTATATGAGCTAAAACAAGCCCTCTGAGCATGTTACTCAAGACTTGACACATATTTTCAACAAGGATTCAAAAGAGGAGTAGAAAATAATAATCTATACATTAAGACAGAAGGTAATCATCAATTAATTGTTGTTATGTATATAGATGATATTATTTTTGGAGGAGATAATAAAAAATGTACCAAGAGTTTTCTAAAAATATGCAAAATGAGTTTGAGATGTCAATGCTAGGAGAGTTTTGGTTTACAAATTTTTGAATCTAAAAAGAGAATATTTATCTCTCAAACTGAGTATGTAAAGGAAATGTTAAATAAGTTTGAAATGGAAGATTGCAAACTAATCAGCACACCCATGGTTATAGGATGCAAGTTAAGTAAGGATGATGAGTCTCCTGAAGCAAATTAGACTTTATACAGGTCAATGATTGGTATCTTATTGTACACAATAGCCTCTAAGCTAGATATCATGCAAGAAATTGGTTTAGTTACACATTTCCAAGCAACCCCAAAAGAAATAAATGTGCAAGCAGTTAACAGGATATTCAGATATCTAAAAGGGAGTTTAGATTATGGTTTGTGGTATCCAAAAGGTGAATATTTCACCTTAATAGCATATACAGATGCAGATTGGGCAGGTAACATGAATGATAAGAAAAGCATAAGTGGAGGAGCATTTTTTCTTGGTGGAAATTTAGTGTCTTGGTTGAGTAAAAAATATCCTTATATTTCCTTGTCCATATCGAAAGCAGAATATATAGTAGCAATATTGTGTTGCACACAGGTTCTATGGATGAAGCAGACTCTACAAGATATTAAGGTAGAAAATGATGATCCCATTTCTATATTTTATGATAATACTAGTGTAATTAATATTTGAAAGAACCCATTTATGCACTTTAGAACTAAGCATATTTCTATCAAATGTCATTACTTAAGAGAGCAAGTAGTTGAAAAGACTGTTAAGTTGAACTACATTGCCACAAAAGAGCAGATATCATATATTTTCACAAAGCCACTCTCAAAAGGGATTTTTGAGTACCTTAGATGAAAGTTGGGTGTGATGCCCTTCTCATCAAGTCACATAAGTCTCAAAAAGAAGCATCAGTTCAGGGAGAGAACTGTGGACAACCCTTTGTCATTGATGTCAAAGGGGGATAACTGAAGATAGGGGGAGCAAAGGAGAACTAAAGAAAGGGGGAGTTCATGCACTATCTTGTTACAAGATTGGCATCAATGACAAAGAGGGAGATTATTGGAATATTATCATTGATGTCAAAGGGAATAGTCAATAGAAGTGCTTTTGAAGACAAACAGAATTGGTGACGAAAGTGAACGGATCTATCAAAAAGTAATGAAATTTTTGGATGAAAATTTCCCATCCTAAGTATGGAATTTTTTAAAACAGATGCCTACCCATTTGAGGATCAATTATTTATATTCAAATGCTCCATAAGGAAGGGGCCAACACTAATCACAAAGGACCAACATTAAAATATTAATTTGTAGAAGTGATTTATTAATGAAGGGCCTAACAACAAAGAGATTCATATTACAACAATCGAGGATGAGTTAAAGTTTTTTTTATGATGGTTTAAAACCCCAAACATCATATCATTTATTGTTTATTTTTTAAAGATTCCACATTGGAAAAATTGCCCCTCTTAGAGGGTTAATTGTGTTTTAATTAAAATAAAATTTTAAAACACACCTTTTTAGTGAAAGGGTGTCTCTTGGATAGGACGCCACTCTTGGGTGAAGTTTTTAAAGGTTGTATAAGGGAGAAGAGATGTGGAAGTATTATAAGCATTCGATTTTATTGAAGATCATATAAGTGTGAGAGAGAAGGAAGAGAGGAAGAGAAAAAATTTTTTTATGCATATAATTTAAGAGAAGAAGAAAAGAAAATAAAGTTTTATTCAAAAGATAATTTATTTTGTGTGGGGATTGGTGTCTCTAGGAGGTTGGTGCCTTCAAATTTTCTGAGTTGGTGGTTGGTGTTGGGGATCGGTGTCTCCAGTGGGTTGGTGCTTACAAACACTTTGTATTCATTTATATTTTTGGTTGGACTTGGATGGTAGATCTAAGCAACTCATCATTTATGGTTTTTTCCTCAAAAGGGTTTTCCATGTAAATTTGGTGTCACTATGTTATCTCTTTTTTTTAATGTTTTATGTGTGGTTTTAAGTTTTAAATTAAAATTTTACTGATTCACCCCCCCTCTCTTAGTATTAGTGTTTCTTATAATGGGATAAATTAGAGAGGACGTATAGGTTTTGTTCAGACATCTCACATATTATTTCAAGCCACACTTGGCACATGTGAGCTCAAGAGGACAAGAAATCTTTATTTGTGCATAATTTTTAAGTTGGATATCATGGTCTCTTATTTGTTTTAGGGTTTTCAATAGTCAAATAACATGGATGAAGGTTTCCCATCACATTTAATTCCTTCCAATTCTCTACAAGTCCATTGGTGGCTCCATTACTTCACTTGTTATGCCCTTAACTATTGATGTGTTTAGGGATATGTGTGGTCGACTTGTGGCTTACATATCTCTTTTATATACTTTTTACATTTCTCTATGTTATTAGATAGGTCAACCTATGGAATAACCTTAGATAAGTAGACTATATATAAGAGGTAGTGGTTAGTCTCTATTCATTATATTAAGTATTCTGCTATTAATGCATTATTGTGGAGGTTGCCCCCTCAAAGTGGCTTTGCTATATTATCTAGTATTCTACTCTCTTGTCAATTATTGTTGTGTGATCTCTCATATTTGCTTATTTTGTGTGATATAAAATCATTGTGTGAACATCTAAGTAATTTTATTACAAGTAGTATCAGAGCTTCAATTTGGGCAAGTTTCTTGTGACATTTTTTTGGATCTAGCGAGGCATGGCTTCTGGGAATAGTGGGAGTGAAAAACATAACTTGAAATTTTGGAAGAATTAATTTTCTTTTGCATAATTGTAGACATTGGATTTGTCTTGGTTAGATGATCATAATGGTATATTCTGTCGATACATTTTTTTAGTGCTAAAATTTTTACCCTAGTGTGCAAAGGTAGTCGTTGGATTTATCTTGGTAAGGTGATCATAATGGTACCATCTCTTGGTACACTTTTTTAAGGGTAAAACCCCTCCTAGGATTTGTATATGGTAGGTCCTAGTACTCAGAGAAGGAAAAGAAGGCAAGAAACTCCTAAGACTCCTATCGATGACATGGAATTTAAAACTTAAGATCTGGTGATTTCTCAACTTCAAGTGGACATAAATAACTTGGTGAGGAATCATGACTTTGTTGCAGTCCAATATGATGTTTCATGGATGCACAAAGAGATTAATGGTGTTCACAATGAATTTCATCATATCACTACTCAATTGGCTACCCTTGCATCTCAGTTTCAGCCCAACAACCCTCCACTTCAACATTCAAATCCTCCTCTCAACACCAACAACTCCCATACTGGTATGAAACTAATGTTATCAAAAGTAGACATGCATAAGTTTGATGGTAAGGATCCTCTCACTTAGATTACCCAAATTGAGAATTTATTTGAGTTGTATCAAACCCCTAGTTCTCATAAGGTGATAGTGGTGTCTCTATATCTGGAACTTAAACAATTTATTTGGTATCATTGGGTATATGCTCAAAATAAAAAGAATGGTGATCCTATTACATGGTCTATTTTCATTGAGGAGTTATTGGCTCATTATCATAATAATGTATTTCAAAACTATTTTAGCCAATTAGCTAAACTGCAACAAATAAGAACTATGAAGGATTATATTCATCAGTTTTAGTATCTCTCTTTATGGGTAGAAGATATCACTAATAAAAATTTGATTGTTCTATTTTTGGGTGGCCTCAAAGATAGCATCCAATTCAAGGTTTGAATGTTTAACCCAACATCTATATCAGGAGTTATCCCTAGGGCATGTATGGCAGAAGAAAAAGAGATATTCAAAAGGAAAACTTTCACTATTGATCGTGATCATACTTTTTTAGTACCATCATTTCCACAACCCACCAGATTAACACAATGACAAATTGAAGAGAAGCGAGCCAAAGGGTTGTGTTATGGTTGCAATAATAAATAGAGCAAAGACCATTATTGTGCTATAAATAAGTTGTTTTACATTGAAGGTACCAATGATGATGAAGATGATGAAGTACATGGTGAGGATACAGAAGGTCATAAGGAGGAATCTGAAGACTCTCAACCTACTATTTTTTATAATGCCCTTTTTGGTATTAGTACTCCCCAAACTTTTAAGATGATGGGTTTCCTTAAGAAACAAAAGGTCACTATTTTGATTGATTCTAAGAGCACACACAACTTCATCAATAGTAAGTTGGCTACTCATTTGAACTATTTCATTTATCTATCTCTAGAATTTTAGGTTATGATCGCAAATGGTAGTACTATCAGCTATTCAAAAAAATGTCATAGTATTAAGCTAGCCATGGGAGACTACTTCTTGGATTCTCTTATGTTTGTTATTCCCATGGGTGGCACTAATATTATTCTAGGAGTACAATGGCTCACCATTTTGGGCACTATTGAGATAAATTTCCAAGAATTATTCATGCATTTTCATTCTAAAGAATAGATATTTGAGATAAGGGGATTAAGATCTAAATCTCCACAACTTGTTGGCTCCCATCAATGACAAAGATTCTTTGTAAGGGTGTTGAAGGATTTTTAGCTCACTTGTTTTCCATAAAAGTACAGCCAACTCAACCATCTCCACCTCTTGATATATAACAAGTGATTGATGCCCATTCTGTTGTTTTTGGTGACATGCCAAAAAGACTTCCACTTAGCCACATGCATGATCATGCTATCAAACTTATTCCTAGCAGTACACCACCCAACATTAGGCCATATAGGTATCCCTATGCCTAGAAAATTAAAATTAAAAATATGGTATAGGAGATGTTAGATGTAGGAATCATTCACCATATCCAAAGGGAATATTATTCACCAGTTGTCATGGTGAGAAAGAAAGATGATACTTGGAGGATGTGACCTGACTATAGAGAACTCAACAAGTACACTATCAAAGATAACTTTTATATTACTACCATTGATGATTTGATAGATGAATTGAATGGTGCTTTTTATTTTACCAAGTCGGATCTATGTTTTGGGTATCATTAAATCTAGATACATGATGAAGACATACCCAAAATAACTTTTAAGACTCATGAGGGCCATTATGAGTTTTTGGTTATGCCTTTTGGTCTAACAAATACACCATCTACTTTTCAGAGTTTGATGAATACTATTTTTAGGCCATTTTTGAGGAAATTTGTTCTAGTATTCTTTGATGATATCCTCATTACAACAAAAATTGGGAAGACCATTTGCAACATGTGAAACATGTACTCTCCATTTTAGAACAACATCAATTATATGCCAAACCTTCCAAATATACTTTTGGGGCTTGTGAGGTTGAATATTTGGGTCATCTGTTTTCTTATGAAAGAGTGAAAATGGATCCTAAAAAATTCCAAACAATGGTGGACTAGCCAATTCCTAATACACTCAAGCAATTACGGGGATTTTTAAGGCTAACTTGTTATTATCACAGGTTTGTCAAAAATTATGGTAGTATTGCAGCCCCACTCACCTCTTTGTTG
Source organism: Torreya grandis (assembly GCA_037957365.1). Lineage (NCBI taxonomy): Eukaryota > Viridiplantae > Streptophyta > Pinopsida > Cupressales > Taxaceae > Torreya > Torreya grandis. The sequence goes on along the minus strand of JARHVA010000071.1, from coordinate 7,864,283 downwards.
AATAAAAACTCCATTTAGTGGACTGATGTAGCTACCCAAGCATTTGAAGAATTAAAATTGGCTATGTGCACTACTCCAGTATTAGTCACTCCTAATTTCTTTAAGACTTTTGTGGTTGAATGTGATACCTCTGGGTATGGTATGGGTGTTATAATTATGCAAGAAGATAGACCACTTGTATTTTAAATTCATTAACTAAAGGGTAAAAATCAGCACAAGCCCATCTATGAGAAGGAAATGATGGTTATTTTGCATGCATTCAAACAATGGAGACCTTATTTGATGGGTCATCACTTTTAGGTAAAGACTGATCATGATAGTCTCAAATATTTTTTAGAACAACGGTTATCATATAAAGAATAATAGAAATAGTTAACTAAGATGTTAGGCTATGATTTTAAAATAGTCTACAAAAAGGCAAGGACAATGTGGTAGCATATGCACTATCCAAAAAGGATGAATCAATTGAGGCATTGATATGTGTCATAACTATTTTATAGGTAGATTGGCTAGATGAAGGATGATTAGAATGGGAACATGATAGTGCTACCCATGACTTGATTCAAAATATTTAGCAAGCTTTAGGTGGATTTAAAAAATTCACATGGAAGGGTAATGGATTATGGTATAAAGATAGATTTTACATATGTAAGAATTCTCTTCTTAAACAAAAAATCCTTCACGAACTTCATGAAAATCTAATTGGGGGTCATTCAAGATTTTTGAAAACCTATCACATAATCAAGCAAAAAAAATTTGGGAAGGACTTGGGGGATGTCCAGAAATATGTAGCTGAATGTATGATCTGTCAACAAAACAAAGTCAAAACCATCAAAACCCCAAGTCTTTTATAGCCTTTATCCATCCCTATCCAGCATTGAAAAGAGGTATCTATGGATTTCATTATAGGGTTACCAAGATCTAATGGTAAAAATGTTATCATGATTATTGTGGATCATCTCAGTAAGTATGCTCATTTTTTTCTTTATCACAATCATTTGTTGCTAGTACAATAGCTATTGTTTTTCTCAATACAGTTCATAAACTGCATGGGATTCTTAAGATCATTGTCAGTGATAGAGATCTCATTTTCACTAGTAATTTTTAAACTGAGTTATTTACATGTTTGGGCACCCATTTGGCTCATAGTTCATCCTATCATCCTCAATCTGATGGACAAACTGAGGTAGTCAACAAATATCTGAAAAGATATCTTTGTTATTTTGTTTTTGATAAATAAGATAAATGGGTTCATTGGTTACCACTTGTTGAATGGTGGTATAATACTTTTGTTCATAGTTATTCTAAAATGTCTCCCTTTGTGGCACTATATGGATACCACCCTCCATTCATCATTTCAACCTTGAAGGTCCATCCTAAGGTTCATGTAGTTGAAGAACATATCCACCATCAACAGGAGGTCCTTGCAAGTTTACGTGAAAAATTAGTTATGCCTCAAAACTACATGAATCAATAGGAAAATGAACATAAAAGTGAGAGGCATTTTGATATTGGTGATTGGATCTTTGTTCTCTTACAACCATATAAGCAAATGTCATTGAAACAACAAAAAAAGTATAACAAGTTGTCCTCTAATTATTATGGGCCTTATTAGATCTTACAAAAAATTGGTAGTGTGGCCTACAAGTTAGAGTTTCCTTCATCCACTCACGTACATCTAGTATTTCATGTATCATGCCTAAATAAAGTCATTGGACACAGAGTTGCCATTCAAATAGAATTACCAAAATTGAATGAGGAAAGTATAGTTGTTTTTAATCTTGAGGTGATCCTTCACATGCGCACTAAGTAACTGCATTATAGAGTGATTACAGAGTACCTAAAAATGGAAGAATATACCATGTGAATATGCCACTTGGGAGGATGAAGCATTTGTGCAGCAACATCCAAATTTGTCACAATATTGAGGACAATGTTATTTTGAAGGGGAGGGGATTGCTACATCTTTAACCATTGGTGTGTATAGGGATATGTGTGGCTGACTTGTGGCTTACATACCTCTTTTTATATACTTGTTACATTTTTCTATGTTCTTAGATAGTTCAGCCTATGGAATAACCTTGGATAAGTAGACTATATATAGGAGGTAGTGGTTAGTCTTTGTTCATTATGTTAAGTATTCTGTTATTAGTGCATTGTTGCGGAGGTTGCCCCCTTGAAATGACTTTGTTATATTATCCAGTATTTTTCTCTACTATCAATTATTGATGTGTGATATCTCATATTTACTTATTTTATGTGATATAAAATCATTCTGTGTGAACATATAAGTAACTTCATTACATCACTCCAACAATACTTTCTCCAAGTAACATGGAATGGCCTTGGTTATTGGACTGTGTATAGGTTGCCTGCATAAAATTGAGTTGAAAAAGTTTAATCTCAAATTTTTAGAATGATATGAGGGTTTTAACCTCATAATAAAGGTAATAATCCATTGGATAAACTTTCTTAGGATCAAAAATATCAAAGCTTGCATCATACTATGCCTAAAATATGAAAATACAGACCTACAAGTTTGCAGACTTGTAGGTCTCTTTTCATGAGAATGTATTGAAATATGCACTAATATTAGAGTTTGAAGTCCTAAAATATAAATTAAAGGTAGTGTTTTAGAATTTTGAGCGTATCAACATCAATGGAGAAGGTGTGACCTCAAAAACCAATGCTCAAGATACTCTAAGGACACCTATAGGTAGCATGACAAGCTTAAATAGTTTGAAGATTTGAGCCAACATGAATAGCATATAAAAGTGTATATAGGATATTTATAGGTTGGAATCAAGTTGTGTGATTAATTAGGAGGTCTGATTTGGTAATGGTTCAAAACACATCCACCTCTTGATTACCTACAACCATGTTTTGAACAGACATGAAAGAGATGTGTGCAAGTGAGGATATAAGATCTTGGAAAAGTTACAGAGGTTTAAAAGGAGATAAATAAGTTCTCAATACTATAAAAAATTTCATTATTTTGCTTAGTGATTTGTGTTGAGGTCTTAAACTCCAAAATGCATTCAAACCCCAAATGATTACCTACAAGTTGGTTTGAGTAGCCCAAGTTGGTTCTAAACTTAAGAAGAAGATGTAGTGTACAACAATGGAGTTGAAGTTTAGGTTGATATGCAAGATGGAAAAGACCACTAGATATAAAGAGGACCTAAAATAATATTAGAAGAGAGTGATAAAAACAAACCTCACCCTAAGCCTGCAATCACATAGTCAGAATCCTATAGTTAGGCATGTCTAATCTTGGTGAGAGAGGTGCCTAATTGGTTTGAAATGCAAAGGTCTTTGGGAAACAAAACTCATATGAAAACCACTATAAAAAGATAACATGACACCTCCATATTATATTTAGGGTCAAGGAAGATTGGGCCAATTTTTTATAAGTCTTTTTAGACTAGTTAAGCCTAAACACACACATAGGACTATGTGTAAAACTATGAAGAGTTGTTTGATTGGGGATGAAATGAAAACCTAAAAAGCTCCAAGAAGATGATGATGAATTCAAAGAAACATCATATGAGGTTTTGAACCCATCCAATAGTGTAAAAAAGGGCACTTTGTCTATTAAGATCACCCACAAACATCCTCTTACATCTAAATACAATCCATACTAAATGTAGGACTATGTATAAGATGACAAAAGCTTGCATGTTTTGAAAGAGATTTTGAAGTTGAAAAGCTTTAGGAGGATGAGAAATAGGTTTTAGATTTATTTTATGAGCATTGAACTCAATGGGCAAGAAGTTGAAATGATCAGGTAAGCTATTAGGGTCACTTGCATTAACTTCATATTAAACCCTAAGCATGAGATAATGGAAATCATAGTGGGTTTATAGAGGATACTAGTAAGAATACCATAAAATAAGTCAATATGGATGATACAAACCTCAATAAGGTGTTTGAGATCAAAACCAAGTATTCTTACCTCTTTTCACTCACTTGTCTCTCCTTGAACTCACCAAATCACAGTTTACTAGCCTGAGAGGCACTAACTTTTGCTCAAATCTCCCAAGATAAGTTGCATGGTGCCTAAAGCTCTTAGGGGTGGTTATCAAGGTTTATGCCCTCAAAGTTTTAGGCATTGGTTCTCAAGTCAAGCCCTGATCTTTATGAACCATTGCTAAGACTCTAAAGTACTCACAAGTTACCAAGAAGCCCATAATTAATCTAATGAGAGAGATTGATCTCTTAAACACTTAAAAATCATTAAATGACCATTGAAAACACTTGGACGTCACTTCTTACCCTAGGATGAGTCTCACCATGACACTTGTACCTAAAATTATATGGGCTCATTAAATGTTGTGTTTTTTTGAGTTTTTAGGCAAATTCAAATCATTAGAGATGATGAATTAAGGTGTCTTTTATCCCCCCAATCCTAAAAATATCTACATGTATCCTTAAAAGTGCTCAAATAAGTCTGATTCTTGAAGGCAGTGTGAAAAAAGCTTGTGAAAGGCTAGGTTTTTAGCCATTTCATGGTTCACCAATCTGTATAGGGTCTTAGAAGCCCAATTTAGCATGGAGCATGGTCATGGGGTTGTAAAGTGAATCAAACACTTATTATAAGTTTCACATGTATATGAGGTCTTTAGAGCCAAAACTCAGTTTCTAGGCCTAGAGGCCTAATTGAGGCCTAATTAGAGATAAAAAATAGAATAAATGTGCTTTCACTTGGGGTCAAGTCATAAAATTTGACAAAGAGTTGTATGGTCATGTTGGGTACACAAAACTATGCCCAGTTTGTCAAGAGCATCCGTACATTGTCCTACACAAGGAGTTTTGCATGTTTTTAGGGCTACAAGGAATTGAAGGCTAGTGAGAGCTTTAAGTGCAAAATAAGGTCATGGTAAGTGTTTGATGGATCTAGTATTATAGATTTTTTTTTTAGAAAATCATGACTATCTTGAAGATCAGTTTTCTCTCCACATAGGTGTCTCATTCAGAAAATTCTTTCACTATTGGAAATCAAACTTTGAGAGGTTTCCAGAAAGTGGTCATAATAAAGATTTTGATCAATATCCAAGGAGATATGAGGCTCTAAAATTGACCCTATGATTCTATTTTTCTATTTTTTTTATGATGATCAAATAAAAATCATATCTTGTATTTAAAGTGAAAAATCAACATGGAAGATTGATCTAGGTGGAACATTATTTTTTCCTTTGCGACAAATTTCCTTCAAATCTACTTTTTCTAGATCTGGTAGAGATAATTTAATTTTCTCCAAGCATTTAATATTTTTTGGTGTAATGTTTTATTTTTGACCCATTTATGATGGGATAACCTTGTAAAAACTATATATGTTGATTAGTAACTCAAAATTGAGTGTTATTTTTTTTAAAGTGCATTTTTTTATACCCGATATATTGGTGTCATTTATTTTGTAAAAATTCACTAAAATGTAAAGTGCCAAATTTGAGGGAGGTTATACAATAACCATGGGAGATTTGTTCTCTCATTATAATTTTGGATACATTTTCAACTACAATCAACATCTTATTTGCATGAGCTTTGGCTCACATTATTTTTTATTGTCCCACATTATATTGCTTATGTCATGTTTGCACTTTGCACTATCTCATATGTATTTTTGATTGAGTTTGACATCTTTTACATATGCTTTATAGGTTGTCATGTTTGGTAGTTGATCATTTTAGGTGTGTTTTTACATACATGATAGATTTTTTTACTATTTACCACACTCTTCCATTAACCCATGACATACTCTATTTGAGTTTGCATATTGACACTTTGACACACTTGTAGTTTGTGTCATGTCTCCATCAAGATCCCTTTCTTAGTGCCCTGCCTTCTTATATGGAGACACTTTTTTTCTCCTTTATTTTTTGGAGCATCTCTCATGATACTTGATGACTTTTTTCGACAAATTAACGGTCTCTTTATTTGAAGCTTGTAGACACCTAAATTTAGCCACCAATGGCTTCACATCCGACTTTAGACCAATTCTTGCCAATCATTGAATACCTGGCCCAAGAAATTCTATTAGTCTCGAATTTGGCTTCATAACATTGCATTAAATTAATTTGATCTATTAAATTAATTAAATAAGATAAATACATACATTGAATTAATCAAAATCAAACAAATGACCAAATACCTAAAAAGAATTAATTAACTTGCACACCCTCATAAAAATCAATTAGTAAATTAAATCAATTTCAAAACTTAATTGAGCTCACCCATGAACTAATAAATCAATTACTAAAAAGGAAATTCAAGAGCATCTTACCTTTATAAGTTGTCACTTTTGGAAAATATCTAAAAGAATATCTTCAGAATATGTCAAACTTAACCAAAATTAATAAACTCAAACATGGTTATGAGTTGTCACTTTTTTAAAATATCTAAAAATATATTCTAAGAATATGCCAAACTCAACGAAGCTTAATAAACTCAATTATGGTCAGATTTAATCCATTCCAAGGGATTTGAAAGCTTATAAAAACAAGCTTAGAGATCTTCATTTAGAAGTTCAATTAAAATTAGAGTTATAATGCAAGAATAGATTCATGAAGCTAAAAGCCTAGTGTTATATTATTGAAATTAAGTCAAGCTATATCAATCAAGCCAAATATTCAATAATGGTGCATAGAGAAGATAATGTTAGCCATATGTCATTGATGAATACTTCTTATGCATAAACTGAGCAAGCCAACGAAAAAATCATTTAGAGCTTTTAAAGAAGGTATAGATTGTTATTCTTTATATTTTAGTTGGATTTTCAATTAT